>VKOC01010832.1:0-10994 GCA_009364415.1 Spea multiplicata
TGAATGACACTAAGATTGATGCGACATGTAATAGTTTTTTGTATGTTTTTTTAGGTTTGTATGTCGCTTACTTTATGTTCTGCCTTTTGGGTGAGTATTATACACATGTTTTTTTTTATTTATGTGTATTTACTATGACTAGAAATCACCTTAATGTCTTTATAGAATACAGGGTACCACTGATGGTGTCATGGTGGCATCACTGTGTTCTGTTTCAATAAAAATAATTTTAATGTAATCACAAAGTGATCAGAAATCTTGGTTCTGCTTTCCAAATTACAATATGTCAGAAGAACTCCATTAGCAAAGAATTCCATTATGTCAGGTTGTCATCGTGAGCACTTTGTTCATCAAGCAATAGTATGTCCATAAGCGCATCAACCAGATAAGTTGACACTGTTGTGTATATTAAGCAGAAACAGTTTAGTATATTAATAAGTATCTTATAATAATTTCGCCATCATAGATTCCAAATCAAAAATGAAAAAAGTAAGAGGAAAATAAATCTATAATAGCAAAAAAATACACTAATGTGTCTAAAGAAGTTATTTGTATTAAATGGTAAGCTTAAACACAAAAACAATTTAGAAAAATGTTTTCACACTCTTTCTCACTCTCTTTTGATGTCTCTCCTACTTTCTTCACCAGTGTTCCACCATGACCATTTTACAATTAGGAGGTTTTTAATTTTTTTTTAGCTTTATACAATTTTTACTTTCTCAGTATTAACCTTTTTTCATGGATCCCTCTGAACCAACAGAAGAAAACCAAGTTATGCAATAATCCTGATGCCATAATGTATAATGCCAGACCTGCTTGTATTTATTTTTGGAAGCAATAGTTGCTTTTGTTAAGATAAAAAGTTTTGTGTTAGATTTCTTTTGAGTTGGGTACCAAAAGAAAAAAATCCTTGAAAACTTAGTTAACAGTTTTAACAACTATAATTCTATAATAACTGTAATTGTGTGTTAAGTTGTAATAGTTTTTTTTGTAATTTCTTTCAGTGGAAGATCAAAGGGCTTGCGCTATTGTTCTGCTTATTGCAGTTTGTGGCAATGGCATGGTATGCACTTCTATTAGATTTACTTTCTTTAATTAAAATTGGAGTGATCTGTAGAAATTGTATACGAAGGGGTAATGACTCATGGGGGTAAATACATTTTCTTCCATTGTTATAAGTAAAATATACGTTCACCTCAGTGAATAGGCAGTTTGGTATGAATTGTTTTATTTTTTCATTTTTTTAAAAAAAGTACATTAGCCAGGGACTGCTATGGGTGCATGTTTTGCCAACCCTTATAAAGAGGTCCTTTGCTTTTGGAGAATAATTTTTATGTATTAAAATATTGTTGAATATGGCAGATATGTTTTAATTGACACTAAAATCTATAATGTACTTAGCAATACAGTAAATTGGCAATGGAATTTATGGACATGAAATACGCGGCTGATTTACAGCCTAGAATTGGGGATTAATCTAGCCTTGGTGCAGAATTAATCTAAATTTTAATTAAATACAAGAGGCAAGTATTTTGCATTATCCTTCTTTACTGATAACCTCCAGCAGCAAAGGAGTTAACAACCATAAGATAAACAACCAATTAGAAAACAGACAGGGCACTATATAAGTCCCAAACTCCCGCCACTCCTCCATGTAAGACGTAGTGTCGATAGAAGAATCAACTGGATCTGAAACCATCAGAACATCAAGGAAACCTGCAGGACAACAGGAAATCCACGCTAGAAAACCTCAAAGAGATGTAGAAAAAACTGAAAAAACAAAGACAACGTGACAGTACCAGGTGCAAATATGTCAACACCTGAAAACAGAATAGTGTATTGTTAGGGACCAGGAACCAGACGGACACAAAACGTAAAATGCAATCACCTTTATTGTAATGACAATAGTGAACAAAGCCAAATCGTGATCCAAAAGCATATACCAAAAGACAAGCCGGGGTCAGGAACCAAGACGGGTACTCAGACAAGCCGGGGTCAGGAATACAGAGATCAGTGAAGTCAGGATCAAGCCAGGAATCAGGAGCCGGGAGGGACATCAGAGAAAGTCAGGTCATACACAGGAATTCAGGAACACAGCGATAGCACTTGCAGCCAGAAACAACACAAGGGCAAGGAGGAAGTGAAGTTTAGCTGCTTAAATAGCCAAAAGGGGCTGGCTGTGGGCTGGACAATGGGCTGAGTCACAGGAGTGACAGGAGTGTATCCATGGCAACCCAGCCAGGCTGTATAGCCTCCAGCAATGCAGCAGAAAAGCAGCTAGACCATAACACTTATCAAATGAGAACAGCCATAAAACATGCTAACAATCTCAGTACAACACCAACATAGGGAGGGAAATGGAAGGGAGGGAAAATACTCATCTCCTGCCTTCTGCACCAAGGCTAGATTAATCCCCAATTTTACAGAGAGAAAGGAGGCTTCATATTTTACAATTTTAACGCCTTAATAGCGCCAACGGAGCATGCAGCTGAGGGCAAAAGTAAAACGTACGAAACGGCGAAACGTTGACTCCCGAGACCAATCCTCCGCCGCAAGCGACAGAAAGCTACCCAAAGAGAAAGCCACTGAAGCCGCAGCACCACGCACCAAATGGGCCCCAAAAGAACCCTCAATTCCAGCCAGGCCAAGGATCCACCTGGCCAGGGTTGTAGCGTAGACCGGCCAAAACGTCTCTTCGAAGAAACGCGCAAAGTAAGGGACGCCGACAAATAGGCCTGGATGCACTGTGCCATGCACAGCTTGGGCCTATCCGGAAAATAAGGGTAGGACACTGAAACAGAATGGGATTTGGTTCTCCGAGAGATGGAAACTAGCACACCAACCGGCGAGAAGGAGAAAGAATCCGCGTCGAAAGCCCAAACGAGACCAGGCACAAGAGACATACCGCCTTAACCGAAAGCTGCCGAAAAAATAGGCGGGCTTTATCCGGCCAGGCTTCAATAAAATCCAGGACCCGAGAGACATCCCAGAAGGCGGAATAACGAGCGGAAAAAGGGGCGTGCGGTCCGGATCCCGCGAAGAAGGCGGCATACCGATGGGCAGTGGCGTCTCCAGCTTTCATATTTGGGGGCTACATTGGGGGACAGGGACCAAAGTGGGGGGGGGCAATTATAAAACGCTACATATTAAATATATATGTTAGACATCCATTTTTAACTACATAATATGTACTTATCTCTTTGAAGTAAAGACCTTGAGTGAAATATGATTTCAAAATATTTCTGAGCAACCGCTCTGCGCCACTCTCTCTCCTCTGGCTGGGCAATAAATTAAAAAAAAAAAGGCGTTTCATTTGAGGGGGGCATGGCCCCCTCTGCCCCCCCCCCCGCCGACGGGTCCTGACCATCCACCAGAATGTGGGCAGCGGAGATGTCATCAGAGCGGAACAAATTAATAGTCCAGTAAGACCTTGCCGTGGGAATAAAGGAGAGCAAAAAAGTTCAGCACAGCGGCTATAGGGGCCGTAAAGGATTCTAAACCATGTTCCACACATCAGCGACGCCACACTCCCCAAGCCTGGAGATAGGACTTACGAGTTCCAGGAGACCCAGAGAAGGTCCCTAGCTTCCGACGATAATCCTGATATATCCCAGGATCCCGGAAACCATCCAGGCCACCAGAGAAAGGTGACCCTGAAGGATAAGGGATGGGGGCTCCCCGCCGGGTCAAGAAGCAAATCGGGTGACGATGGAATGAGCAGGGGGTCCTAGCAGGACATTTCCAGCAGGAGAGGGAACCATGGCTGTGTCCTCCACAACGGGGTGTTCACTTGAGCCAAAACACAGAGACAGTGGAGAGTCCGCAGGATCATGGAGAAAGGCGAGAACGCATAGGCATCCTGAGACGGCCAGGTTTACAGGAAGGCGTCCACCGCCAGGGACAGCGGGTCCGGAAGCGAGCTGAAAAAGGCTTCGGTCTGACGATTTATCCTGGACGCAAAGAGATGGAGGAGTTCCTATGTAATGTAAGGCAGTTTTACATTACATAATGATTGTTAGATAACTGAATCAGCCTCCCATCAGAAGTTAAGTTTAGTACAGTGAGGGAATTTAAACATTCATTTAAACTTAAGGCTACCTTGACTATATGACAAGACCAAGGACAAGAAAAGGGGTTTGTCTATGTATTTATGTTAGTCATTAGGTAAGGCCTAGTATTAAAGAAGTAGTATGTACTGATAGGGGTGATAATGTCAAAGCCTTGTGGGTAGAGAGTCGCTCTGATGCAAAGAGGTGCAGTCAATAGTAGGTATACAAACCCTCAAATATTAGTAACAAGGGGGTCGTTAAGCATCTGCTCACATTTTGAATGGAATACTGAAACGTGTAGATCAGAAAAGGGGAGCAACATTTTCAACCTGTTAAAGTTTAACCCCTTTGCAGCAATTGCCATGACATGTAAATTTGGTCAGTCTGTGCCTATTGCCCATCTTTTTAACCCAGCCACTCCAGTTTATTTGAAATGCTTTTATTTTAACTCTTTCCATGTCAAGATTTTTGAGAAGATACAGGGCTAATTTTAGCACATGTTCATAATAATAAACTTCATTTTTTTACTGTATGGTTCTTCTGATGGTGACATCCCTGCATAATTATTTTGAAATGTTACCACATTTTATTTTTTTTTTTAGCTATTTTTTAAATATTTTACCAATCATGTAAAACTGGGCTCCCATTGACATGCATGATTGAATGCAGTGCCTGTATTCAATCTGCAACGGGAACCAGAGGAGAGACCCTCTTGTGAACCTTCGCAAACTTGGTTATTTTTTTAAAGGATGCTGTTGACCTCTCTCCGGAGCAGTCACAGCGGGTCCTGGGGTGGGTTTGGTGTTGCTGATCGCCTCCTAAACGCTTTTAAAATGGGCGTCCCGGACGTTGACGCCCAGGGAAGGGACCAGACACGGCCCCTGATGCCGATCTCGGTGTTGCTGAATGTCTTGACATTGTACATCACTTTCTAAGCTTGTTTAATGAAATGACGTGCCAGGCATGTCATTGGTTGTTACCTGAGCGTTTTTGTGTGACGTGTCTGGCCCGTCATTGGACTTTAAGCGGTTAAACCGTGGCAGCATTTTAGAAGCAAGTCTTCTTGCTTCTTGCATTACTATCAATAATACACCACAAAATGTCTACTCAAAACAACAAGTGTATCATCATGTCCTTAATTTGAAAAAAAGCCCTGTGCGGACTACTCCTCTGCCCCCCTGCCCCTCAAAAAAGAAAGGAAAAACATCCTATAACAAACATCTAGTTTTAAATAGAAATTTAATTGCAAACAAGTACAATAATATATAACACTGGAAACACTGGTAGCAATAATGTACATTAAATAAAGGGAAAAAACTGCTAATCTTTGTAACAAAAACTTTTTTTAAAATATTTAAAAAATTGGACCCTAGGCAAGCATTTAATTGGGCCCCGCTCCACACTCCCTAGAATGCAATCACTCCCTCAAAACAAAATATTTGAGGACTGGACTGACTGGGCCTATGGCCTCTATGGCCATCCCTAACCCAGGGTAAAAGGGGCACCTGCCCCTTAAGCCTGCAGCGGCTGCACCTGGGCCGCCACTCTAGGGCTAAGTGTGAATGCGTACGAGAATGAATAAATATGTTGATCAATTGTGTGAATGTGTACGAGAATGAATGAATTGTGTGGATGAATTGCTTGAATGATTTGTGAGACTGCATTAATGAATATGTGTAAATGATTCGTGTGAATGAGTAACTGTGTCTGTCATGAATGTTTAAGTGATTTGGGGAAATGCAAATTGGCTCAGGCTGGGATGTAAGGTGTGTGTAATCTGGGTGTTGATCAGGTTCTATGTGGGCAATATGGACACCAGGGCTGGATTTGGGGTGTGCAACCTGTGATCTATGCTGTAATTTAGGGGGTTATTTATACCTTTAATGCTGAGTTTATATGTGAATTCCAATTACCGTATTGGCTCGATTATAGGCCGCACCCGAAAAGTTAGGTGCTTTTTCAAAGAAAAAAATGTCTGGCCCCCGAGATATGCTGCCACTCTGTCCAGAAGATGTGCACCCCCCAAGATATGCTGCCACTCTGCCCCCCCGAGATATGGTTTATATTTATACCTGCAAAGCTGGGTCTGTGTTGTTTTGTTGATCTGTATCTGGTATGCTCTGTTTCCATACATTATCATTGTATACCTACAAATAGAGGGTTTGTATGTCTGATTCTGTTTGATCTATACCTTCAAAACTGAGTTGACATGCGATTTTTAATTGATCTATACCTGCAAAGCTTGGGTTTTGTGTTGATTCTGTTTTTCTATACCTGCTATGCTATGTTTCCATACATCATTTATGCATACCTGCAAATATAGGGTTTGTATGTGATCTATACATGCAAGTGCTGTTTATATGTGTTTGATCTATAGTTCACAGGGAGGAAGGAAAGGAGAGGTATGGCTTAGTAAATGAGGGACAAAGGGACTGGGAATGATTTCAGGGGAGAGGTCCTCTCAAAGTCATGGTCAGGGTAAGAAGGGGGGAAGACTGCACTGAGTCTCACAGTCACAGTGTGGCAATTCTTTTTTTGGTGTGGTAGCGGAGGGAATGCTTGTATGCTAGAGAGCGTGGAGCAGGGCCCAAGGAAATGTTGGTGTAGCAGAGCCTGTCCTGATGTGTGTGTCTGGGTGGCAGAGCCTGTTCTGGTGTGTGTGTTTGGGTGTCGGTCGTGCGCAGAGCTGTTGGTGCCTGTGTTGGGGTGTCCGTGTGGCAGAGCCTGTCCTTGGTGTGTGTGTGGGTGTGTCAGTGTAGCAGAGCCTGCTCCTGGTGTATGTTTGTATGGATGTTGGTCTGTGACAGAGCCTGTCCTGGTGCTGTGTGTGTGTTTGGGTGTTGGGTGCTGACAGCCAGCCCTGTCCTGGTGTGGGTGTGTTGTGCCTGTCCAGAGCCTGTCCTGGTGTGTGTCTGGGTGTCAGTGTGACAGAGCATGTCCTGATGTGTTTGTCAGTGTGGCAGAGCCTGTCCTGATGTGTCTGTCAGTGTGGCAGAGCCTGTCCTGGTGTGTGTTTGTGTATGGATGTTGGTGTGACAGAGCCTGTCCTGGTGTGTATTTGGTCATCTGTTTCCTGGCACTTTACTTTATGTAGGAATAAATTGAACAAATTTAATATTTACTTATCTAGAGATAAAACGCACTCCTGAATTTATAGTTACTTCAGAGGACAAAACTTTCTAGCCTGAGAAATCAGTGTTATTTACTGTTTCAATCTGCATATATTTTTAAATAGTAGCAATAAATTGTGGCTTCAGGCGTCCCGAGTCTATTTTTTTAAAATATATGGATTGATATCAAAAATGTCCCAAATAGGGCATGGGAGCTGAGAACCAGATTTGGAAAAAAATGTTTTTGAAATAGCAAATGCTACTTGTATTTATTTGCTTACTTGCCTAACTTGCAAAAAAACAAAAACATAGAAATATCCAATACTCAGGAAACATCTGTTTAGCAGGGGTTTTATTAGCTTTTGTAGATGAGTAAAAGAGTTTTCAAATAAGAATCAGAAAAATCATTTTTTTCTCAAATTTTTACCATATTTTATACTTTTTTACTAGTAGATTAGATTATACGATCAAAGTAATGTTATCTAAAGAAAGCTCTTCCTGTCCTGAAAAAAAGCAATATATAATTTGTGTGTGTTCAGTAAATGAGAAAATTGCAGCTAAACACAAACAATAAAACAGCAATGGTCACAAATGGTACAAAAAATAAGCCATTGTTAAGACAGTTGCCTATTTTCACTTTTAGGCAAATCTCTAATTTCTGGACAACACAAAATATTTTGTATTATATTTTTTGATACATTTATCAGTTTATTTATCATATTTTATTATTTATCTTCATTGATAAATATCGGTGACAAAACCTGTTCCTGTCCATTTACACTGCCAGCCAAAAATGTGGAGAAGTTTTGTTATTATCTTTCTATCATATGATATATTATAATTAATTGACACATAAATATTGGTGACAAAACCAGGCAATATAATATGTATAATATATAATATTGGGGAATTTCAGCCCTGCTTTTAGGAGCTGCATGTGCCTATCATTTGTCAGTGCCTCCCTTTCCAAGCCCAGTGCTCTACTACTGCTGCTCATCTTTCACCATCCTTATTCTAGGGGAACCTTTTAAAAAAAAAAATCTAGAATATTGGGGAAATTCAGTCCTGCTCCAAAAGGCTGCATGTGCAGTCTTCCAACCAAAGAGAGGGAGTAGAGGCTAAAACCGCCGTCTGGGGACCACGCGGTTGCTGAGTGGGCCGGATCCCCGGCCTCAAGTAAGACACACCTTGCGGTAGATGGACGTGACCATGATGTTAATGGCGGGGGGCGTGTCCAACTTCCCGGGTTCGTTGCTCCAGTGCAGGAGGTAGGCAGAGGGCAGGGAATAGGGAAGATAGACAGATCCATACTAAGGGTGGATAATGAGAGGGAAGGAGACCTGGAAGGGTTATATAAACCCCCAGCACTGTTCAGTCGGTGCTGGCTTGTTAACTAAGCGGCGCCCCATCCCTATATCCTGCCTGAATGTTGCCATTCCTTGCACCTATATTGTTTGTGGATTTCCTGGCTATTTCGAAATCGGCTTGTTTACTGGACTACCTAAGTTTCCTGGCTATTTTGACTTTGGCTTGTTTATTGGACTATGTGATTATCTACTACCCTTGAACTTGGCTACGTTTATATTGACTCTTGTGTATTTCTATAACCCCTGACCACGGCTTGCATTACGACATTACTTCCAGTATACGCCTGACTTTTGTGGAATAAATACCTTTTTGAACCACTACGGAATCTCCTGTGTTTGGTATCTCACTGCACTGTGCTCCATTCCCCTACCTCCTGACAGTAGCACCTTCCTAAAAATTCACTTATTCTCTTTTAATAAATTGGATCCAGTTGCCATTTTTTCTGAAGGATCCACTATTTTCCTAACATTCTAGTGTAATCCATACAGGATTAAAAGCTAAATTTTCCTTTATTCCTTTTATGTAATGAATTTATTTTTGGAAGCTTTTAGGGAATGTACTCTTTAAGATTTAGGAATTTTGGAAAAATCTAGTACTAAACTGAAACAGAATCTACATCCATCCAAAAAGATGTATCAAATGATACTAGAATTATAATAAAACCAACAGATAATGGAGGAGGGATAGTGGTTTTGAGTAAAGAGTACCATTATGGAGAAGGATCTAGTATTTTGAGTAGCACATATACTTATACAAAATACCTAAGTCTAAAAACCCTACTCTAATATTTAAAAGTGAACTATTCACATTTCTAAATAAGGGTAAAGAATAAGACATTTTGACGATGGAGAGTTTCATTTCCTTCAAATACAACATCCAAATGTTCCTTTTTTTATTTTTATTTTTTTACCAAAAGTTCATTGGGTAGATTCATTATTGCAGGAGTATGCTTTCTTACTCAAATGTATCCCACTATTTAGATATTCTGTTACAACTGTTTGTAACATCATTACCTTCCTATATTAAGGACACCACAGATATTATTAAAATAATGGAAGGTATTATAGATGAGTAACAGCAGATGGTACTTCCTTATATACTTGTATCCACCATCAACAAGATGCGGCTGCAATTTCTCGGTATGTGTACTGAACAGATTAATTTTATGAGTGGAACAACTTATTTTATTCTTCAGCATAATTATATTTATTTTGATAAACAGTTTTACCTTCAGATATTTGGCACCGCCATAGGTACCAAGTTTGCGCCAAGTAATCCCAATTTATTTATAGGTGCATGGGAATCTATTCTGGAGCCATCACAACATCCTTTTAGTGTGGGCTTGGTCCAATGGAGGCGCTACATAGAAGATGTTAAATTTATTTGGCAAAGAAGCATCTTGGCTTCTTCTGCTTTTTGCTTCATTATGTTGCCTTCTTTTTCAGTGTAAGAGATCTCTGCTCGTACTGCTTCTGCCATGGCTCTTTTCTATGAGGGCTGCAGAATTGACTGATGATCTGCTAGAGCCTACTAAATATCTGAAGCCAGAAATGTGAGTCCTGCTCTCTAAGGTTTGATGCATGATATCAATACTCTTATCTGAATTCATAGTGATGAAATTAAAGTGGATGTTTTTACTTATTTTAGTTTCAAATGCAGCTCCTTTTTCAATGCGCGTTATACATTATCCTTTTTTTTACTATGCTGTCCTACTAACCCTTAGCTGACAGCTAGTTAACAAAACAGACAAAAAAAGTGTTGTGTTTATTTCAAAACTGACTTTACTTCTGTGTTAGTTAGGTAAAAACTGCAATACAATCAGATAAACTGGGATTACAATATGCATTTACAATATTTAAAATAATTAAACATTTGCATACAGAAAGCTTGTTTTTAATTTTTATTTTTCCCTGCATGTGTGTATCTGCAGGCAAAATTGAGCTTTACTTGTCTGCTTCTGACACTAAAAACGGCTTTTGTAACTGAAATAAAACTTTGTTATTCAAAAAACTTTATTAGCAAAGGTCCTTCTCATGTCATTCCTTTGAGGAACTAAACTGCAATTGCAACAAACAACCACCAGGTGTGCTCAGCACTACAATCACATAATAGACAGCTACCCGCTAACTCCGAAGAGTTTTTGGTGACCCTGGTGCAGTGAAGAAAGGCTGGAGGAAGCAGTATGACTGCAGCGTGGCATGTCAAACATCTGTTTGAAAGTTGCCACAAAATGATTATAATTATTCACTAAGTGTGAGTTGCGTTCTTAAAGTGGAGAGGCAGGAAACCCCTGCAGCTAGATGGATCTCCCCCATAGCGGGGCAGGGGAGGTAGATGCATTGTTTGCTGAGCATAGGTTCAGATGGTGGCGGAGTAGGCACAGCAGCAGGTGTGTGGGCATGTGGAGGATAAGTGCGGATGAGGAGAGTCTGCAAAGCCTGGGCAAACTGATCCATGCGATGGTCAA
>VKOC01010842.1:0-14351 GCA_009364415.1 Spea multiplicata
TATATTATCTTTATATACTGCGACTTATTATATATTATCTTTATATACCATGACTTATATATTATCTTTATATACTGCGACTTACTATATATTATCTATTATCTTTATATACTGCGACTTATTATATATGATCATTATATACCGCGACTTATTATATATGCTCATTATATAGTGCAACATATTATATATGATCATTATATAGTGCGACTTATTATACTGCTACTTATTATATAAATGATCATTATATATTGCGACTTAGTCTATATTAGCATTATATATCGCCACTTATTCTATATCATCATTATATACTGTGACTTATTTTAAATTATTATATATCATATACTGCAACTTGTTATATATTATATACTGCTGCTTATATATTATTGTTATATACTGCGTCTCATTGTATATTATCGTTATATAGTGAGGCTCATTGTATATTAAACATTATATACTGTGGCCTATTGCATATCATTATCTAGTCATCACTCTATGCTGCATTTTCAGGCCTTTTTTCTTGTATTTTGGTTCTGTATCGCACGCTTCTGCCAATTCTTGTGTAATTCTGTTCAGTGTTATGGCTGCTACCCCTGTGATAAGCAGTGGCAGGCGTGATATGACAAATAGGGAATAATTATTCTGATAGAATATAGGTTTTCCTTACGGGAAAAGCGCATCCAGCACCCTCTGGCCGGTGAGCAGAGGGAAGTTTGCTGGGAGCTTCTCTGCTGTCGGGCGAATCTGACGGACCGGCCATACTTGCACCATCGTGAGTTTCTCCTTTATGCCTTCAAAGTCTAATTCCAGTACCACGTCCTGAAGAAGGAAGGGGCAGAATGAGCGGTTGGCAGAGCGCGGACCGTTACGTACATGACTTTGTGGCACATTCTGGTAGCGGCACCCACCGAAATGTCGTAGTTCCCAGGCGGAGCGATGTAGGTCACCGTCCCGCAGCTGCGCGGCGGTAACATGATCTTGTGTTTGATGAGAGAATTTTCAGCTACGATTCCATAGATGTCTCCCCCGGTTACGTGGCTTCCGATCTAAGAATGAGAAGAATTTACTCACTAAATGAATTACTGCAGCTCATAGATTTAGGGACACTTCTCTGAGTGGTGTCAGGTTAATGGTGCCATCGTCCCCGGGTGCCGTCGCGTCAGGTTAATGTCTCTTACCCGGATATTTTTATCGGGTGTAAAATCCCATTTGAGGTCCCGTGACAGCGCATGCACGTTAATTCCTCTCGGGATGTAGATGCTCTTGGTCAGGTCTGAGATGTCTTTGAGAGGTCTCTGGATCCCGTCGAAGATGTTCCCCATGATACCCGGGCCCAGTTCCACAGAAAGCGGCTTCCCTGTTCTCAGGACCGGATCCCCGACAGACACCCCGGCTGAGGCCACGAATTAAGAAAAACACAAAGATTCTTTTTGGCCCCAAATTATACATCATACATGCTCCCGGTAACTGAATGAGAAGGATACAGGTTTCCTCGTACACCTGGACGGTGGCCAAGTCACCCTCCAGACGAATGATCTCCCCCACCAGCTCGGAGTGTCCGACGCGCACCAGCTCGTACATGGCGGCCCCCGACATCTGAGATGCTGTGACCACTGAAAAGAGACAGCCGGTCAGAGGTCGGCACTTCAGGCAGACGGACGGCGGGACAGACAGATATTGCCATAGCCGGTCGTTTACATGCTACAGGTGTGATGATCCCTTAGTGCCGGAACACGTTTAAATCCATGTTAAAGTGCCCCATGGGTGACATGATGGGATGCACACAATATCTAAACATACGTCACATGCTTGGGGTATCTTACCTGGGCCAGATACTCCGTGGACAAAGCCTAACATACTTTCCTTCTCCTCATCCATAATCCGGGGCAGCTTGGAGAAGTCCATGTTTGGGTCACTCGCGGACACAAGCCAGGCGGGGTATTTACTTCCAATGAAGCTGCAGGAGGAAGACACGTTAGGCGTGGGGGCATTTCCCTTCACTTCTGCCCCCCTCTCCATGACGCAGGGGTTTTTCCATGTGCCCGTTAGTATGCATGGTGCACCAAGAGGCTGTAATGGGCTTTTTCCCCTTGTGGCGTGTTTGCCGAGGTCACGCGTGTTGAGGGATTTGTGCCAGTCCGGCAGGAATCTGCCCGGGGCCGGGTCGCGCAGGCTCTGCTGCCACCGCCGAGTGAGTTTCTCTGCTTTGTGCTAAACATGTGGCAGCCGCGTGGATTAACCCACGAAATCCTGCACCAAATCCATAGGCATAAACCAGGGACAGGTTACCATGAGCAGAGCCTGAGCTTAACGTGCCGCCTGTGACCCCGCGGTACTGGCTTCTCCTGAGCGCGCACTCACAGTGTATACATGTCAACACACACACTGCGTGTCCACAAACACAGCGCATTCCTCCGCTGTTTACTGTAAACCTGGTGCTGTTGTGCTCAGCGTTATTGGAGTGAACAGAAAGCCGCTCTCCACCCGCCATTGTCTGGTTCTGTCTATTGCCCTGAACTGTCCCGTAGTGTGCTCGGTGCTGTGCCAGGGAACACACACAAAGGGTTAATCCAATACAACACCGTCTGAGGCCACAGGAGTATCTCATATACTGCATGGCGCACAGTTACTACATGGGGTCTGCGCAGAGTGTCTGCATGCGCAGAGCGTGCACGAATTGTGTGTGGAGTGTGCCGAGTGTGTTTGTGCAGAGGGTGCACTGAGTGTGCGTGCGCATGGTGTGTGCCGAGTATGTGCATGCGCAGGGCACACACTGAGTCTGCGCTGAGTGTATGTGTATTGTGCGTGCTGAGAGTCTGTGTTGAGTGTGTGTAGAATGTGGTGAGTGTGTGTGCTCTGAGTGTGTGCATGGAGTGTGTTGTTAAAGGGTTAAAGGATCTTTATATATATAGATGGGGGATACGACAAACATTAAAGGGAATTAACATGATAAAGGAGGAGAGAAAATCTACAACAAGAGGGCAAAGCTACAGGGGCAAAGGGAAATATTACTCTACTGAAGGGATGGTAGATGCATGGAATAGCCTTCCAGGAGAAGTGGTAGAGGTTAATACAGTGAAGGTGTTTAAGCATGGGATAGGCATAAGGCTAAGCTAGATATAGGATAAGGCCGGGACTAAGGAAAGTATTCAGCTGTTGGGCAGACCGGACGACCGAATGCTTCTTATCTGCCGTCAGTTTGTATGTTACATGCGATACGAGCTCCCGGCCACACAACATACATGAGACGTGTGACCAGAGGAAGCAGCAGCCCAGCACTTACCTTCTGTCTGCCCGGCCCTGGGACTCGGATACTGCCCCTCTCGCTGTCTGCCCCTCTCGCCGTCTGCCCCTCTCGCCGTCTGCCCCTCTCGTCGTCTGCCCCTCTGTCTCTGCACTCGCCTCCCACCTTTTTGGACCTGTTTCAAAGGAGGAAAAATGTTACAAGAGGCCACTGTATAAAACGAGAGCTTTTACTTTACTGAGAGGGTGGTATATCAGTGGAACAGCCTCCCAGCAGAGGTGTTAGATGGTAATACAGTGGGGTATTAAACATGCATGGGATAGATATATGGCTCCATCGCCTGAAAGGGGCTGACGGACCGATCTGCCGGCAGGTTGCGGGCTTCAGTGTGCACTCACCGGCTGTCTCTCCGCACTCACCTGCTGCTTGATTCCTGTGGTGTCCCTGGGGCTCGTATGGTGCCTCTCTCCCTCTCTCTTTATATACACATGCAGTGTGCGGGGCCGGGGAGTACCTGCCGGGTGTCTCCTTCCCAAACCAGTTCCTTCTCACAGATGTTTGGGTCTCCTGAAGGTGACTTGAAGGTAGAAGGTTCCGGGTTTACTGTAAACGCCGCTCTCTGCTTGCCAGTCCTTTCTGGTTTTTGGACGATGGGGACTTGGGGGATATCTGCAGTGATTGTATTTATTTCTGACCCGCTCATGGTGGACATTCACCGGAGTGAGTGCTGGGTAATTTAATTATATTTTATGGGCTTTCACAACCCCTGCCACGGGCGCTTTGCCTGTCTCTGGGTAGAAAGCGGTCGTGGAGGACGGTTTCCCTTCGCTTGCCGTCTGGGGGCCTCCCCGCTGGCTACTCCGTAATGTGAGTGTCAGTGACTGACGAGAGTAACTGTTGGGGAAAATGATACAGGATGGGGGTGAGACAGAGGCTGAGGCAGCACTCATCTCTCAAACGATTCCTTAGAGGACCCCAACCCAGAAACGAGCCCCAAAAATATGCTGTAACTTTACTCAGAAATGTGGGGGCAGAAACAGAGAAATTGCCCCAAAATTGCAGCTCCAACTACTACCAGGCTGACAGCGAGAGACGCCAAGCGGGGCAAAGAATCCACGAACCACCCCTTTCCGGAGTTATTTACCCAGAAATCCAGCCGTTCAGAGGCATGGCATCTTCACATGCGGTGAACGCTACTGCCTGCGCGAAGCAAGACGGAGATCAGGTAACCCCCCTGCCCTCACCGAGCACAAAGGAATTTGGTCAACAGACAAAGATTGGCGCAATCAAGATCCGTCCGAGATCTATCAGGCCTTCAGATCTAGCTGGACCGCCACTATACCAAACCCCCAAAAAACCTTACCCCCCAAAAAAGGCCCAACTCAGCCTGACCTACCAGCCTATTGCTAAGAACCTACTAATGTTTCCAGCACAGTTCAAAAACACAAAGGTGGTTTGTAACGTCCTAAACCCCTTGCCTCGCTCACAGACTACCTTCTTCGCTTTTATACCTACCACCAGAGGTCCAAGTGACCCAATGGTGCGAGACCCTGGCTCCTGGATCTAAAGGCAGAGGATTTGCAGCACTCGGCATCCCCAGCACCAGGCTCACCGCTGCCATGGAAGTGAAAGTCTGCGGCGTAAACCCACCATAAAAGTGAAGACGAGACATGCGGCTCCTGCGGGAAGCCCACTCCCAACTACTGGGGTAAGCAATTTCCCTTCCACTCAACACATCCGACTCACAGAAGGAACGCTGTAAGGATCTCCCAGCCATAGATGAAGAAGGCAGACACCTCGTGATTACTGGCTGCATCCAGCTGTTCTAAATGTCTGTCCCAATGCGATGGCAGGAGAAAGAGTCTCTATACCAGGCTATACCAGGCTAACTGCTGGCGGAGAAAGGAAGGGTGTTGGAGTTATTTTACCCCAGACGTGAGCGGCAATGTCATCTGGCAGGCACATAAGGCCTACACAAGGGAAGTATGTCTTGGAATAAAGGCGTGAAGGAAAAATATGACCTCAATTTTAAAAGCTTACAAGTAGGATAGCCTACCTCGGGAAGCTCCATAAACAAACCTTAGTATACTCAACACTTCCAGAGATACTCCAAGGGGAATACTCAAAGTGATGGAAGCCTCCATCACCGGGGCCACTGGAGAGGCCTGACTGCCAGCCCCCTCCCTATTGACGATGGGCCCTGGGTTTGTAGAGACTTCTGCGTCCCCCCCAGCAGTATCTTCTCATCACTGGCTGAGGGGATTATCTCCAGCAGACCGCCAGGATCTGCCACCAGGGAGAGGCCGCCATTGCTTCAGTTAATGTTGTATAAATCAGTCTCGACACGTAATATGTGTTCAGCAACATCTCCCGAGTGCAGTGATACCCCTCATGCATGGGTTTCTCCATGTGTGTGGGGGGTGATGGACCACACGTGACAACATGGACAATTCAGTTTCAACATCCGGTCAGTCTGCCTCCTATAATATATATATCATATAAATGCTTCAAAACGAGACACCCCAGGGTATTTCAAATGGTGGCATTGTAACTCCTTTTAGGCACTGATACTGTGGGCTCCTCAAGACGTACCCCAGGAAGCAGTACTTTACACGTCTGTCAGAAGGGTCCGGACTACCGCCTAATGTATACAACAAGGATGCCCCCCGCAATCCCCCACAAAAAGTTCAGATCATATACCACCAGCAGAAATATTTCCATACCGGCAGGGTAAACATTTATAGACTTGTTAATAGCCAGATATGACTGCCCAAACACTACGACCCCATCCGATAGCAGTCACAGAGTCCAACAACAGACTACGTTGGCTCCTACCTTAACGTGAGGGAGCGCCTTACAAACTACAGGGACTATATCTTCACAGGGACCATACCTTCACAGGGACCATACCTTCACAGGGACCATACCTTCACAGGGACCATACCTTCACAGGGACTATACCTTCACAGGGACTATACCCTTTCACAGGACTAACCTCACAGGGACCATATCCTTCACATGGACCCATTACCTTCACAGACCATACCTTCACAGGACCATACCTTCAACAGGGACCATACCTTTCACAGCGGACCATTACCTTCACAGGACCATACCTTCACAGGGACCATACCTTCACAGGGACTATACCTTCACAGGGACCATACCTTCACTGGACCATACCTTCACAGGGACCATACCTTCACAGGGACCATACCTTCACAGGACCATACCTCACAGGGACCATTACCTTCACAGGGACTATACCTTCACAGGGACCATACCTTCACAGGGACTATACCTTCACAGGGACTATACCTTCAAAGAAGCTGACCGTCCGTATGAATGGTGGCCTTGTAGCCTTTTAACTCTGATTTGGAAAAATTAATTCGCCTTAATATCAAGAACCCTAGAGATCCAAATGGATCTCCGCAGATAGCCCTTCTTCTTGGAGATGCCCCCAAGCCAGCCACCGATGCCAGAGCTCAGCACTGGAACACAAAGAGAAATACAGCAGCCACTGATATTTTTGTATTATGGGGGGAAACATAGATGGAGCTCTTCTACAAGATCCGGGAGCCGGGAGCCGTGGCCCTGCACATTCAGCCCCTTACACGTGTGTACTGAACTAAACAGAGACACTCGGCAGGGTCACATGTTATGGATCCTTCACGTGTCTCTTCATAACAAGGAGTATCACATGACTTCACTGAGTAATTCATACTGCCACATGACACCGCTCCCCCCCTTTGGTTAGCTGGTGTTTGAGTCATGTGATCTCCTGCAGCCAACCACTGGACCAGGAAATAGCTGCTGTGCTTTTGAGCTGAAAATGAGCCCACAAGAGAGACAGAGAAAGAGTTAAACCTGATGCCACACAACGTGTATCAACCCCCCAACCTGACGTGTATGGTGCTGTATTATACCCCCTGTGTCGGTGCGGTATGGCTGTATGATACATGTTTGTACCCCCCGTGTCGGTGCGGTATGGCTGTATGATACGTGTTTGTACCATCTGTGCGTTTTGCGGTATGCCGCTGTAGTACGTGTTTGTACCCCCCGTGTCGTGCGGGTATGGCTGTATGATAACGTGTTTGTACCCCCGTGTCGGTGCCGGATTATTGGCTGTATGATACGGTTTGTACCCCCCCGTGTCGGTGCGGTATGGCCTGTATGATACGTGTTTATACCCCTCCGTTCGGTTGCGGTAATGGCTGTATGATACTGTTTGTACCCCCCGTGTCGGTGCGGTATGCTGTATGATACGTGTTTTGTACCCCCCGTGTCGGTGCGCGTATGGCTGTATGATACGGTTTGACCCCCCGGGGTGCGGTATATGGCTGCTATATACGTTTTGTACCCCCCGTGTCGGTGCGGATATGGCTGATGGCACTGTGTTTGTACCCCCTGTGTCGGTGCGGTATGGCTGTATGATACGTGTTTGTACCCCCCGTGTCGGTGCGGTATGTCTGTATGATACGTGTTTGTACCCCCTGTGTCGGCACAGTATGTATATTGTTCTAACACATCTGTTCTGTGTGTAACGGCGCATGGGCTGAGAACAGAATTCTCTTGTCGTGCAGGCTGAGCGTGTGGATTGTTGCTGGCGTCTCCCCGGAGTCATGTGTGACCGATTCACGTTCGCCTTTTGCTTGGTCCTCATCATTCCAGTGATCAATGGTAACGTCCTACAATAATTGTGTGATCTACAGTACATGACCGTGTACCCTTCACCATGACTTCTCCATATTATTAGTATTGTTATCTTTTATTTATACGGGGGGGGGGGGGAGATTCCAGAGAAAATGGGGGCAGCCAGTAAATCTTGTAGACGGAAAAGGAAGAGGAGGAGGAGAGCCTCAGCTCATGGGAAGAATGTAAGGGTCAAGTAGGGGAGTATTTGCTAATGAGGTCAGAAATGTATGGAGGGGCAGTGTTATGGGGGGCTGTGTTATGGGGGGGTATTATGGAGTACAAGGATTTAATTATAAAGGTAAAAGGGAGCCAGTGGTGATCATAGAGTGAGGAAGCAGAAGAGGAGTGACGTGCAAGGAAGATGAGCCTAGCAGCGGCATTTAGGACAGACTGTAGAGGAGAGAGTTGAGACAGTGGAGCGCCAACCAGAAGAGGGTTGCAGTAGTCAAGACGGGAAATAAGTGAATGAACCACTGAATGAATTAGGAGCAAGCGGACTGAAAGTGGAAGGGGCGATGATGTCTGGAACGGTTAGACAGATATGAGGAGATCCAGGAGAGAGCTGCATCTCGAATGCCTTTAAAAGCAAAGGGAGTCTAGAAGAAGGCGGTGATCAACAGAATCGAAAGCAGCAGAGAGATCCGGTAGAATTAGAATGGAGAAGAGACCGTTTGCTTTGGCAGAGAGCGAGGCGTTGGAGAGTCGTTACAGCCGTTTCAGTGGAGCGAAGGGGTTTGAGGGTCGAGGAGGGAATTAGGAGAGGAAGTTAGTGAGGCGATTGTACAGAATCCGTTCAAACAACATGGAGGTAAAAGGAAGCAGAGAGATAGGGCGGTAGTCGGTCAAACAGACGGGATCTGAGGAAGGATTCTTTAGAATTGGTGTGATTAGCGCATGCTTGAAGGCAGATGGTACAGATCCAGATCCAGATGATTAAAGATTAAATAGGTGGGTAAGGGATGGACCAAGGGATGGACATAGAGACTTTGTGAAGTGTGATGGGATGGGGTTGTTGGGTGAGAGGAAGAAATAAGAGTGGCTCTCTCTCCTTCGGTTGTAGGGGAGGAGTGGAGAGAGTGGTGGTGAGTGGTGTAGGAGTATAGTAGGAGTGGAGAGAGTGGTGGTGAGTGGTGTAGGAGTGGAGAGGGTGGTGTGAGTGAGGAGTGGTGGTGGTGGAGTGGTGTAGAGTATAGTAGGAGTGGAGAGGTGGTGGTGAGTGGTGTAGGAGTATAGTAGGAGTGGAGAGAGTGGTGGTGAGTGGTGTAGGAGTATTAGTAGGAGTGGAGAGAGTGGTGGTGAGCGGTGTAGGAGGGAGTTGTAAGGAAGAGAGGTCTTTTCTAATAGTCTCGATCTTGTCTTTGAAGTGGGTAGCAAGATCTTGGGCGGTGAGAGAGGTTTGTGGTGTGGGGTGCGGAGGGACAGAGAAGGGAGTTGAAGGTAGAAAAAACGCATCGCGGGTTGGAAGAAAGAGAGGATATGAGAGTATATATACCTGGGGTGATTTCTAGCCCATGTACACCTCCACTGGGACTGGTATATGTACTTTGGGTGACCTGTGTACTATCCACTGGGACCGGTATGTGTACCGGGAGTGATCTCTGACTCGTGTTCACCTCTACTGTGACCGGTTTGTGTAACTGGAGTGATCACCGGCCCGTGTACTCCTCCCGTATGTGATCCAGGGGTGATTTCCGGCTCATGAATGCTCAGATACATTTTGTTTTGCAGGTGGGCGCCCGTGTGCCCCAGTGAGTTTCGGGCACAGCTCAGTCGTGTGTCTCTGTAACGCCACTTACTGTGATATGTTAGACTCTGTTGTCCTTCCTGCCCTGGGAAGTTTTATCCGGTATGAGAGCACCCGCTCTGGCAAGCGCCTGCAGGTCGGCACTGGCCCCATTCAGAAGAGAAAGCCCTCACCCGTGGGTAATTATCCTGATCCCCGTTCTCTGTTCACCGCGTCTACTTGTTCGCCCCCCATAACCTGGTGCTTTTCTTATCCAGACCTGGTCCTCAAGCTGAACGACCGGAAGAGATATCAGCAGGTGAAGGGGTTTGGAGGAGCCGTAACCGATTCTGCATCCTTAAATATTCTCTCTTTGAGTCCCCAAACCCAAGAAAATCTCCTCAAGTCGTACTTCTCTGAAGAGGGTGAGTCTGAGGAAGGACCTTGGGGTGGATCAGCTCCCGGAGATGGGGTAAAAGCTTTTGTGTGGTCGGAGCGTGTGTGTTGCAGGTTGGTCGTGTCTCGTGTTATGTTTTATAATCTCCTAAAGAATTGTGTGACCTTCGTCGTCTCCCCGCTACTACTGCATCACAGAGCTGACTTCACGGCTTTGCTTACGCCGAGTCTTTAGACAAAGTTCGGTGGACCTGATATAGCAACACGGATGAGTTCTCTCCGTGATACAACGTAACATAATGCGGCGCCCTCGTCCTACAGCTGACTGGGCTGCTGGAAGGTTTTTATTTATTTCCAGTCTTAATTCCTTGAATTCATGGGCGATAGCGTCCTTCTCTCGCCCAGCAGTTTACTTCATTTAAAGGAAACGCTTGGCTTAGCGTGTTGACCTGACCTGCTCGGTTCCTCTCTTCGTGTGCCCTGATCCTGTCTCCTTGCACAGGCATCGAGTACAACATCTTGCGTGTCCCCATGGCTAGCTGTGACTTCTCCACACGCGTGTACACGTACCTGGATAAGGAAGGAGACCTAAAGCTGGACTCGTTCAGCCTGCAGGCCGAGGACACCCAGCTGAAGGTGGGGTCGGGTTGATTGCTCAGGTGGGGAGCAGATCCTCTTCTGGGGTGTAATGTAATCCTCTGTTTCAGATTCCTTTAATTCAGAAAGCAAAGGCTTTATCCAGAAGGCCGGTGTCCCTCTTCGCCAGCCCGTGGACTGCCCCTGCGTGGATGAAAACCAACAATGCGTTTAGCGGAAAAGGGACCCTGAAAGGAGAGCCAGGGGATCAGTACCATAAGACCTGGGCCCGGTACTTCATCAGGTCTGAGGGTCCCGGGCTGCTCTTTGCAAGCTTCTGTGTGATTTCAGTGGGAAGGTGTGGGGGCTCACGTGGCTTTCTATGGCTTCTGAGGGCAAAGTGTTTCCATTTTCTAGGTTTTTGGATGAATATGCAAAGCACAATGTCACATTTTGGGCTGTCACAGTGGAAAACGAGCCCACTGCGGGAAGGATCTCAGATTACCCCTTCCAGAGCTTGGGGTTCACCCCTGAACACATGCGCGATTTTATCTCTTCTGACCTTGGTCCCGCATTCGCCAACAGCGAGTACAAACACGTCAAGATTATGATCCTGGACGACAATCGGCTTCTGCTTCCGTACTGGGCTAAAGTGGTGAGTGACTTAAATTCTGGCAGTCTGTCCCGAGTGGTGTCGCCCATCTCGTGGCTCACTCGCCCCATGCTATCAGCGTGCTACCTCTTACTGTCCCTGTGACCCAAGGTGCCCTTGGGTGTAACTGTGCCCCAAAGCTCCAGAGAACCAGGCCGCTTACCATAGCACGTGTCCTATGGCTGGCTCCATGAAAACTGCCCCAATATCCCGTGATACTGTCACTGCGCGTCTTCTCCATCACCGTCATTGTGCCATCTTTCTGTTTGCTGAGAGACAGATACTCTCCGATCTCAAGGCCGCCCGCTATATCCACGGCATTGCGGTTCACTGGTACCTGGATGCCATTATCCCGGCCGACGTCAGCCTCGGGAGAACGCAGCAGCTCTTCCCAGAATACTTCCTGTTTGCCTCTGAAGCCTGCGCTGGCTTCTTGCCCTGGGAGAAGGGCGTGCGCTTGGGCTGCTGGGAGCGGGGCAACCAGTACAGTTCGCGAATCATTGAGGTGAGAAGCTTGGGTCCTGATCTCCAGCACATTGGCCTCTGCTTTGTGTATCTTGAGGGGGAGTCACAGATCTGGTTTGTTATGGTGCCAGATATCTGCTTTTACCCTTGCAGGATCTGAATTACCACGTCACGGGGTGGACAGACTGGAATCTGGCTCTCGATATTGATGGTGGTCCCACATGGGTGGGCAATTACGTTGACAGCCCCATTATTGTGGACACTAGTAAGGATGTCTTCTACAAGCAACCAATGTTCTACCATATGGCACATTTCAGGTGAGACATTTTGAGGGGGTCTCTCAGCATCGTTACCTGAGGTGCCGGTAAAGACGTCGCAAATTCACACCACCCCCTTAGTAAATCCATGCCACCTTCAGTTCTGCCCTCACCCCCTCGCATTAGCTCTGCCCTCTAAGCCCTTTAATATTTGCTCTCGTCCCTCGCGTGAGTATGGAGGTTTTGGAAACTACACAGAGCCGCACGCCTTAGAAGTCTTTGTTGTTTTGGGCCTGCAGCAAATTCATCCCGGAGGGATCCCAACGCATCGGACTAGACGCCAGTTCCGACAACCAGCTGGAAACCGTTGCCCTACTGCGGCCCGATGGCTCGGCTGTCGTAGTTGTCCTAAACAGGTAAGACTGCCGGCTCCCCCATCACTCTCATCTCCTGCTCCTCACGTCGTGCGAGTCTGCCTCCCAGCAGTGGCTATTAGGCTAGTATGACATCCCTCGGTCCTTACCCCTCTCTGTCTGTCTCGCAGGGGCTCCCGCGATGTGAATTTCACCCTTTCCGACCCATTGCTTGGAGTTATAGAGACAGTGTCTCCGGGCTTCTCCATTCAGACCTATTTGTGGAAGCGTGAGTGACCTGAAGCGGAAGACGTCGCGGGCTTTGATGGGTGTTTTGTATTCAAATGTTTCCATGATTGACGGGGAATTTGTAAAACCAAAAATGTTAAACCCGAAGCAATAAAAGACAATTATTACGCCAAAGTTTGTGTTCATTTTTGGTAACTTTTGGTGAAACGCACAGGATGTTGAGCATTATTTAGCATTAACATTTCCAGGGTTTGCGAATGAAAATCAAACCACCGGCAGGATCCATCTGGGACGGAACCGCTGCATCCAAGCGTCGTGGCCTCTGAAGGCGGCTGCATCCGTGCGTGGGCATCGCCACCAGCGCAGCGTCGAGGTCTCTCCCGCACTCGCAACGTCTACGGTATGTAACGTGTGTGATATTCACGGAGCGGCTCCTTCGGGAAAGGCCATTTGGCATGCAGCATAGTGCATGCGTGTTCACACATGAAACACGTGGATGGGGGGGTTTGTGCAATGGTTTTTAATACAAGTATTTAATACTGTTTTATTATATCGGGAGGGAGACTGTAAAACGAAATAAAGGGGGGCACCTCATCTTAACGCATGCAAACTGCTGGGCCATTCCCTCTAATAGCTCTTCAATCTGCTTTCACGTGAATCGGGTTCCTCTAGGATACTTCTCTGTACTAAATCATGGCTAATGCTCTTTTTGAGGCCGTTATTCCTTCTTGTAGCCACCAGGGGGAAGCCATTGTGATGGCTTTTTAGCACCCTGGGGACCGGGAAGAGACGCAAGGCCCTTGGCACTGATCGGGCCTTGAGTACAGCCTGAGAAGACTGTATGTTGCACAGCACCGAGTAGCAGCCACATGCCTAAGTCATAGTATTTCATGGAGCTGAAGTGGCAGAGGAAGAGCTGCAGCAGCCACCAGGTGGGCTCTTCTCGCTCAGCGAGGCGTCTCCCCACCCCAGCTTGGCATCTTTAGAGCATTGCTCCGTGCTGACGTAATGGCCGCTTTATGACTGGAAGCGCTTGGCCCCCGGCTTTGCTTCCATTCCAGCTACTCCCCTGCCACAGCTGGGCCTTGTTGTTTACCTCTCACCGGACGGTGGGAATGAGTTCGACATCTGTTTGGGAGGCCGAGCGTCGCTCCCTCCTTGACAGCCTCTCTCCCCTCACATTCTTTGGAGTGAAACCAGGAAATTGGTTCTTTGTGGGGAGAGCAGCCATTGAAGTCACATGGTAGAGGTCATGTAAGGTCCCAGGTACGTGGCTGCGCAGGGGCAGCTACCTGCCTGTTCCGATTAATCACTACATTGGAGAGGGAGTCAAAGGATGGGACACAGATCATTCACTGCCCATGGCAGCCATGTGACTTTCAACATGATGTGATATCTGCCTCACGCACCGCCCAGCAAGGGGTCTTTCTGAAATGTTTCTAATGCCCCCTCGGGGCCTGAGGGCAGTTATTACTAATTGGTTTATGTGGCGCCATCAGATTCTGCATCGCTGTATGCTTCCCGGTCCGGAAGTGAACAGGGAGTGGGGTTCTTTCCCATTGCAGCTTTAGAAAGCACTTCACTGCACAATGGGGTCAGAAGACGATTTCCTTCCAATATGAGCACCGCTCATTTAAAGTAAGTAACACAGCAAAATAGGACAAAAAATTAAATAACAATATTAATATATTATATTTATATATAATTGTTAACAGCAATCACACTCCTATCATGCCCAGGCATA
>VKOC01010852.1:0-10382 GCA_009364415.1 Spea multiplicata
TAATATAACCCCCAGCGCTGTATACAGTAATATAACCCCCCAATATACATTGCAGAGGTTTCTAAAGGGTTAACACGGGTCCTCTCCAGGACCTGCCCCCCCACTGGCAGGATGCAGGAAGGCAAATGCCTCAGAGTCCTGGGAATGAGCAGGAAGTTCCCTGCCCCGACTACCTCTGGGCTCAGGCACTTTCACTGCTACAGCTCTCCGCTTCATGTGACCAAGGAGTCACATGACCTGGTGACATCAGAAGCTGGGCGGGCATTACCTAGCATTCGGTTGCCTAGGAGACGCTGCAGTGTTGGTAACTCGCTCTCTGCTCGCAGTTGCCCGTCCGGTGAGTCTGAAGCGGCTGCCGCCATGAGCTCCCCGGCTGACTCGCTGCTCAAATACGACAACCCGGTCCTCGTCAGCACCAAAAGCGGGAGGAAGTCCCCCAAATCCCGCACCCTGAGACCCATCGCCCCGGGGCCCCCCGCGCTCACCGCCCCGGTGCCCCCGCCCCCGAAGAGCCTCACGCCGGACACCAGCAGGCCCCCCGAGGAGATCCTTCGACGCCGTCCTGCCTCCCCGCCAATGGACGGAGAGCGAGCAGGCGTGGATCCAGCGGGTGTCGAGCGCGCCGAGCACGCGCATGGACGTCGTCCGCCTGCAGGAGGAGCTGGACGCCAAGCTGCAGCAGAGGCAGGCGCGGGAGACCGGCATCTGCCCCGTGCGCAGAGAGCTCTACTCCCAGTGCTTCGACGAGCTCATCCGTCACGTGACCATTAACTGCGCCGAGAGGGGGGTCCTGCTCCTCCGCGTCCGCGACGAGATCAACATGACCGTCTCGGCCTACCAGACCCTCTACGAGAGCAGCGTGGCCTTCGGGATGAGGAAGGCCCTGCAGGCCGAGCAGGGGAAGTCCGACATGGAGGGCCGGATCGGACAGCTGGAGCTGGACAAGAAAGAGCTGGAGAGGCAGCTGAACGAGCAGAAGGCCAAGTGCGAGGCCACCGAGAAGCGGGAGGCCGAGCGGCGCCAGGCGGAGGAGAAGAAGCACGCGGAGGAGGTCCAGTTCCTCAAGAGGACCAATCAGCAGCTCAAGGCTCAGCTCGAGGGGATTATCGCCCCCAAGAAGTGACCAACCCCACTGGGAGCCCTGACAGATAACCACTACTCCTTTACACCGCGGACGTGGCTGGGCTGTTGGTTACTTTGTTGCCGCGTTTCCTCCGCGTTTACATACCTACCTCCCAACAGTCCTGGTTTTCATGGAGCAGTCCTGATTTTTGGGCACCATCTCGGACAGCCGCCCCGCCGCCCCGCTTTTGGTTGGGGGGGGGGGCTCTGATCTGCCCTGACCGACCCAGGGAGGTGTAAAAAAATCAGTAAATGCCCAAACCCTTCCCGGAAGCGATTCTTTAAACGGGAATGTTTAATTGTCACGTGACGCCAAAGGAGCTGCTGACAGGTTGTTGCCATAGAAACTGAAATTGGTTCCGTTTTGTTGTCGGTTAAGGTTTATGTGCTTCGTACTAGAAAGTCCAGTCAATGATCTCTCTGCAGCAGCCGCCATTAAAGCCGCTCCGTAAATTTCTAATTTGCCAAAATTGGTGAAATTTAAGTCACTTTGCAATGAAAGTTTTTTTTGGCAGCAATAAAATGTTCATCATCGGTTTCCCTTGTGCTTTGTTTTATTATTAATAATAAAATGTAAAATAATAAAATCACTGTTTTTCTCTGTTTTCGGAAACTCGTTTACGGTATCTTATTCTAATGACTTTGCTGCCGCCTAGTGGTTGGTCGCGGTGGCTGCATGCGCCCGCTGATTGTAGCGCATGCGCGCTGCATGTAACTCCTGCCGTTCTGCCAACCAAGCGTGTGTACGCGATGTCTTGGTACTGCCCTCCAGCCGCAGTGCGCAGACGTGAACAGCCTTCTTGCGCATGCGCATTCTCCGCGCACTGTGTACGGAACCATGCAAGAAAAGAAGCCCTCAGGTCGGTGTATTATTGTTCGCACCTCGTTCGCCGGGCGCACCGGCCACCGGAACCCCTGCCTGCGCGTTCCGACCTCCCTGACGAGACTCTGCGCAGTGGTCGATCGCTTGGTGCATGATGGGATTTGTAGTCGTGTGTCCATGCAGTCCAACGGGGAGGGGGGCAGTTACAATGGTTACCGATGGAGTTGGGGGTGGATACATTGCCAGGGGAGGTGGGAGAGGTCGATCTGCCCCTCATAACTATATGGGGGCATCGGGCCCGGCACATATAGGCCGAGCCACATAGACGGGGCATTTAATGGTGCACCGGGGGCTTTACAAAGACATTCCTTGCACTGTAAGTGTTATTTCCGACCCCCCCCCCCCGTCTCCCGCCTCCCGCCTCCCCACAGAGGATTTCCTGCGCACCCGGAGTCTGCCCCGTGGGGTCGTGTGAGTTCATGGGGCAGTTACTCATGATCAGGCGGGGATCACACACTGATCAGGGGTGCAGATCGCTGAGGGATCGGGGTAATAAGAGGGGCAAATAACTTTTAAAAATAAATGAGACATTTATAAAGTCCCCATACATCGGGGGTCCACCTAGTGACGAGAGAGACCCCCGAGGGATGTCCGGGCGTTTCTGTCACCCCCCTGGACACGCCCCTGCGGAGCCGCCCCTGCCCCTGAAGTAACATGGCCGCCCCCCCCCTGGGATATCTGCGCCTCGCTGCTCGTTGATGCTCATTATTAACATTCTGTGGCCCCCCCCCCTCCAGTCCGCTCCAATGACCCGTCCCAGCGGCGCGTGCTGGACTCCGCCACCCGGAAGAGGCGGCTGAACCGTCAGCTCGATGCTCTGGAGAAGGATAATTTCCAGGACGACCCTCACGCCAACCTCCCGCAGCTGAAGCGCCTGCCGCAGTTCGATGACGACGCCGAGACCGGTCAGCGCTTTACGCCATCTCTGATTGGCTGACGGAGAGCAGTGGCGCAAACTTCCCTGTGACAACGGGACTGTGCCGAGCCGGATATATATATATATATATATATATAGCGCCAACATGTGCTGCAGCGCAGTATGTGTGTTAGTGCCGGGGTCTCTGCCCCTGCAGCCGGGTCACGGGCATCCCGCACACATACAAACCCAGAACCGGTCGGCCCCATCCGGCCCCCGTCTGTAACGACTCCAACCTTAATCAGTTGCTGGTCTCGTCTTAGATTCAGGAGCCGGATGTCTATCCCATGCATGTTTAATACCCTCACTGTATTACCCTCTACCACCTCTGCTGGGAGGCTGTTCCACTTATCCACCAACCTCTCAGTAACGTGAAACCTCCTTCTGTTCCATCCCAGTCTCTGATCCCCTAGTGTTAGATTCGGGTCGTCCCCAGCTCTGTCCCCACTACTCCTGCGGGCATCGTAGCGGCGAGGATCGCTCCCTCCCGTCCCAAATATCAATTCCTGAACGTCTGGTTTTTACTCCAGGAAAGAAGAAGAAGAAGACGCGGGGCGATCATTTCAAACAGCGATTCCGGAAGAACTTCCAGGCGCTACTAGAAGAGCAGGTAACGGGAACTGTGTCACCCCGCGGGGGGAGGGGCAGACTCCCAGCATCACCCTGCAGGCGGAGGGGCAGACTCCCAGCTCCCCGTGTCACCCCGCAGAGGGAGGGGCAGACTCCCAGCTCCCCGTGTCACCCTGCACGCAGAGGTGCCAGTCGGGGCAGACTCCCAGCATCACCCCGCAGAGGGGAGGAAGCAGACTCCCAGCTCCCGTTCACCCTGCAGAGGGAGGGGCAGACTCCCAGCTCCTCGTGTCATCCCGCAGAGGGAGGGGCAGACTCCCAGCTCCCCGTGTCACCCCGCGGGGGGAGGGGCAGACTCCCAGCGTCACCCCGCAGGGGGAGGGGCAGACTCCCAGCTCCCTGTGTCATCCCGCAGGGGGAGGGGCAGACTCACAGCTCCTCGTGTCATCCCACAGAGGGAGGGGCAGACTCCCAGCTCCTCGTGTCACCCTGCAGAGGGAGGGGCAGACTCCCAGCTCCCTGTGTCACCCCGCAGAGGGAGGGGCAGACTCCCCGCGTCACCCCGCAGGGGGAGGGGCAGACTCCCAGCTCCCTGTGTCACCCAGACTTTTTTTTTCCTCCCCGTAGAATTTAAGCACGGCCGACGGGCCCAATTACCTGACGGCTTGCGCTCTCCCGTCTGACTTCCCCCAGCGGCACTTCTGCTCGGTCTGCGGCTTCCCGTCGAATTACTCGTGCGTGTCGTGCGGCGCGCGCTACTGCTGCGTGAAGTGTTTGGGAACCCACCAGGAAACACGGTAAGACCGGGGGGGGGCACCGGCACCGGAACCGACGGCATGCGGGGGCCGGCAGCCTCACGGGATCAACAAACCTTTTATGATTCTCCGATAAATCGAACCCACGGGGATTCTCACCGGGGGGGGGGGCGATCTCCCCGAAACATGTAATAAATCGACGTGTAACCCCTATAACGGGATTAACCCTCTCCATGCCAAGGTTCCTCAGTCCTCTCCGTACCGTTCTTACATTTGGGTTTAAATAATCCCCGTTTCGGTATTCGATGACGTTTTACATTCTTTTATTTATTATTTATTTATTATTATTATTATTTTGCACGATGGGTTTAGGGTTATGCGTGCCAGTGATGTCACAATGACATCACTAAGCTCACTTTAAATTTTAATTTATATTTCAATTTTAAAAAATCCTTTTTTTTTTGTGTTTTTTTTTTAGGTGTCTGAAGTGGACCGTGTAATATCCGTGTTTTTACGGCGTGGCCGGCGATCTTTAATATGTTTATTTTCTGTAAATAGCGATCTCTGTAAAATAAATGTACATTTTTTTTTTGTATTATCTCTATTATTATTATTTTTTTTACACGAATAATCTCTTATCGCTTGCATCTGAGATTGCTGGACGCTGTAAACGCCAAAAATCGGGTAATCCTTTGTTTCAAGCGGAACTGCGCCATAGGAAGGCTGCCGGATCCAATGAACAATGAGATCCTTAACTGGGGAGGAATAATCGTGCAGATCCTGAGAACAGGAAGTTAAGACGGCCGCTTCCATGGGATACACATAAAGGGGGGGGTTCTGATTTTCCATCGGTACGGTTTGGGAATAACAGCGAGATCTCCTTTAACTCAAAATACATTTTAATGTTTTTTTTTATGACGTACAAATGAGGTGAAAAAAATGATAAAGGGAAAAAAAAAGCTAAATAAACATTTAAATTTTTTTTACTTTTGCTCCGGATTCAGTAACCTCTATGTTAATAATGAGTTCCGCGCGTTGATTCGCGTGTTCTATCTGGCACTAATATTATGCGATATGTTCTTACATCATCGCTTACATCATCAGGCAGCCTGTGGCCTTAAAGTGCAACTTCGCCATCACCAGTCAGGCCCCTGTTATATAATAATAATAGCCCTTTGGACCCGAAGGAACCTCTGGGGTTCTTCCCAAAGCTTCTACGGCGTTTACATTAAAAAGTATTTTAGTGAATAGCGGTTTATACTCCCCGCTCTACACGTCGTCCGTATGCCTCACGGCTATGGCCGCCAGGAGGTAGGACGCGTGACCGTTCCAGCCGCCCCATCTTCAGCTGAAGATACCCTGGTGGACCTGGAGGAGATCTTCTGGTCTGGAGACCCTAGCCCTTCATGGAGCGTGGGATGCTGATGATGACGATCTTAGTAGATCTTCCCCTTCCAAATGAAATGCTGTAACAGCTTGTGTAAAAAAAAAACAAAAAAAAATGCTGGACTTGTTTTTACAGGAAAGTTACTTTCTTGACCCAGAAGCAGAAGATGGACTCAACCGAAATAGTCCAAAGCACCTCCTTGGGTGTTGGTTGAGAAAGTCCGATCGTGGAATCGAGTGGGAACTCATCGCTTTTATTACGGATGGGTTTGGTGAGACCATTTACTCCCCCGAGAAGGAGTCGCAACTTGACCTATTTTACCCAACCCTCCTCTTGACGGCTACGTCTCAGAAGCATCTTCCCACTTTTAATCGGAGGACTCCCATGCTGTGCAGCTTGGTGTAGAAGAAGAACTCGTCGGACATGGAGTGGAAGCCTGGTCTGGGAAGTCTGTTGTCGTAGTAGTGATGAGGAATTGGTTTTCCCGTTGCTCCTTGGGGAAACGGCCAGAACCCGTAGATGGAGACCTCATCGCAGAGCTCAAGGGCGATGCTGACTATCATGAGACCGGAAGACAGACGTCGGACCTTCAGCCCCTTACCCTTCCAATGGAGAGCAAGGTTCTTCAGATACGTCGGGTGGAAGAAAAGAACCCTCTGCTCGGACTCAAAGTCTTGCAGGGCGTAGAAAACCTTGAAGGACACGTCGGTGTTGCCCACGAAGGAGAAAGCTGGCATCAGGAGAGAGGCTGACTTGTAGGCCTTCAGCATTTCGACAAAGGGTCGCCTTTTCTTGTCCAATCTCGAGTAGCTTGGGGAAAGAGTTGGATAAAAAAATGAAGAGCGTGAAACCAAATTAAATTAAAGATCCCCGCATTCCGTGATTACAGAAGGAGTTACCGGGGTATGGCGGAGGAGGAGGCTTGGAGAAAGGGATGAAAAGGGAACAACGGATTATATGGTATGAAAAAGAACTGTAGAAACGTGGAAGGGATGATTACAAGGAGAACAAAATGGCGGATTACACGGGATGAAGGAGAACGGTTAGACTATGAAAGGAATTATTATGAAAGAAAATGGCGGATTACACGGGATAGCGAATGGGTAGAATATGGAAGGGATGATTACAAGGAGAAAAGAAAATGGCGGACTACACTGGATGTTTAATGGTTGAAAGATGGAAGGGATGATTACATGGAGAAAAGAAAATGGCGGATTACATGGGATAGCGAATGGGTAGAATATGGAAGGGATGATTACAAGAAGAAAAAAAAATGGCGGATTACACAGGATAGCGAATGGGTAGAATATGGAAGGACAATTACAAGAAAAATGGATACGGGATAATAGCGAATGGGTAGAATATGGGAGGGATGATTACGAAGAAAAATGGCGGATTACGGGATAGCGAATGTTAGAATATAGGAGGATGATTACAAGGAGAAAATGGCGGATTACATGGGATAGCGAATGGGTAGAATATGGAAGGGATGATTACAAGAAGAAAAGAAAATGGCGGACTACACTGGATGTCTAATGGTTGAAAGATGGAAGGGATGATTACAAGGAGAAAAGAAAATGGCGGATTACATGGGATAGCGAATGGGTACAATATGGAAGGGATGATTACAAGGAGAAAAGAAAATGGTGGATTACATGGGATAGCGAATGGGTAGAATATGGAAGGGATGATTACATGGAGAAAGAAATTGGCGGACTACATGGGATAGCGAATGGGTAGAATATGGAAGGGATGATTACAAGAAGTAAAGAAAATGGCGGATTACACGGGATAGCGAATGGGTAGAATATGGAAGGGATGATTACATGCGATAAGGGAGGGGAAGGAAGTTAGGATTGGTCTGGAAAAGGAGGAAATGACCCAGTGACCGGCAGGGTAATGAGGGCATGTACGGTGGCCCTGTATAGCGATGCTGAGTATCTACGCTTCATTACTTGTTGTGCAGAATACTGGGGTTGGCGGTCACCAGATCCGTCTTGGTCCCGATGTCATGCGAGTAATTCATGGGTGGCAAATTTAACCTGTGTGGAGTAGAGGGGACAGGAGAGGGTTAAGAACATGGAGTCATGGAGTTAATTAACCCTTCGCGTTTCACAATCCCGCGCCCCCATCGCTTACCTGAACACGTAGTCGGCTTGGTCTATTTCGGAACCACAGCAGCTGTTGAGTAAAACGCCGCCGTTTCCCACCACCGCGCAGCGCCGGAAGGGTTTATCCGGGAACGGCGAGGTCTGCCACGGAAATACAAAGATCAGTCCCGGTGCAAATGCTAGAGGTGGAGCAGTTACCATGGCGACTGATGGACTGCTCCAGCAGATCATCCCTCGCTTTGTGCCCCCACCCCCAAATAAGACCATATTTATCAAGAGGTTCTGGAGAGACATATTAGGGCTGATTCACTAAAGGTTGTGATGTTGGTCAAGTTAAGGGTTAACTCCACATACCCCAGGATCACATACCCCAGGATCACATACCCCAGGATCACATACCCCAGGGGAGAGGTGGATCACATACCCCAGGGGAGAGGTGGATGAGGGCCACCAACACACCTTTTTGGGTACAGATGAAAGAGAAACAGTTAAATCTAAACTCATCAAGTAATGCCCCCACTCCTGATTTCAGCCCATAGGGCAAGAGCGAGGGGACCGTGCAAAAAAAATACAGTGCAAATACGAATATATTATATTTATACTTAAATAAATGTCTTATAAAATTGAAGAGGGACATCCGAAAAATGTGTATTTCTATTTCTACGGGTATATTTATGTCTATTTATATGTGCCGGTATCTAGATTTATATCTGTATATTATTATTATTATTATTATTATATTCATACTGCTTATAGATGTAATAGAGACCAGTATCGACGCGCTATACTGATAATTATAATATTTATACATCTATATTCATACGTTTATAATCTGTATTTACATAAAATACACACTGTCAATCACACAACTTCTATACATACGGTAACTAAGAACATCTGCGCACTATTTTCATATGTTTATTAATAAATACTTTGAAAAGCGTCCATGATTGTATATTTATCATTATTATTATAATTGCTGTTATTAATAGTAGCAGTATATGTATTATTAGTAGTAGTACTAATTATGTTGTTATTATTAATATTAATTAGTGGTGGTGAGTAGAAATTACATTTATTATTTTTATTATTTGTAGTAGTAGTAGTAATAGCGGTATATTTTTAATTTTTATTATTTAATTGGTATATTTATTATTAATTATTAGTTATTATGTTATTATTATTAGTGGTAGTGGTATGTTTATTATTGTTTATTATTATTATTAGTTATTATATTTATTATTATTAGTAGTAGTGGTATATGTATTTATTAATTATTATTATTATTAGTAGTAGTATATTTATTATTGTTTATTATTAGTATTAGTAGTAGTATATTTATTATTATTATTATTAGTAGTAGTAGTATATTTATTGTTTATTATGAGTACTAGTAGTAGTATATTTATTATTATTTTTGATGTGGTATATTTATTATTAATTATTATTATTGATAGTAGTATATTTATTGTGTTTATTATTATTATTAGTAGTATTATATTTATTATTAATTATTATTAGTAGTAGTATATTTATTATTGTTGTATTATTAGTAGTAGTATATTTATTATTAATTATTATTATTAGTAGTATATTTATTATTAATTATTAGTAGTACTTATATTTATTATTGTTTTATTATTATTATTAGTAGTAGTAGTAGTATATTTATTATTGATTATTATTAGTAGTTGTATATTTATTATTGTTTATTATTATTAGTAGTAGTATATTTATTAATTATTATTAGTTGTATATTTATTATTATTGATTGTGTAGTAGTAGTATATTTATTGTTATTTTTTTAGTAGTAGTATATTTATTGTTATTTTTTTAGTAGTAGTAGTATCATATACATTTGGCATTTATTATGAGTATTTGCACTCTGTTGAGGTCTTGCTGGGTGTCACTGCGCATGTTTCTCAGGGTTCCGCGGGGGCGGAGTTACCTGGGGAAGCATTTGATGGATTTGTTCTGTTATCTTTATTTGTCTGTTGCTCTGAGTCTCGTAAGTGATGACATCTCCGATCCGGGTGTTTTCTTGCGTGACCAGGAGGCCGCTGGTGGCGTTACAGCAGGACGCGAGCTCCGACCTGCAATCATACAACACACGTGATCCACGCTAACCCTTATATGCAATACCTGCGTGTGTGCGGAAGTACGCTGCTAGCCAAACCCACAGAATGCCCCCTTCTATCTGCCACTTTGTCTACCGGTCCGTTTTACGTCTCACTGTTAGGTCTGAGATGTAGAATTAGTGTTCAGGTCGGCCCCCGGCATACCTGGGAACCCTGTGTGGTCGGCCCCCCATATTACACGGGCACAGTAATATGTTCTCATTTAGCATGGACAGACAGACTCACCTTACTTCATGCAGCATCTTTGTGTTCAGGGACCAGGGGCATCTTTGCAGACTTTTAACATTTTTCATCAGATTGATGGAATTTACCCTAAAATTGAGATGATTTGATAAACTTCTAACTAAGAGTCATATTACATACTAAAATACACGAGGTCCCCGCACTGAGCTCCCTTATATATATATATAGACATTACAAGGGGGGAATATTACTGTATATAGCGTGTGTTATTATTATTTATATATCGCCGTCATACTCCGCAGCGCTGTACAATGTGT
>VKOC01010861.1:0-10452 GCA_009364415.1 Spea multiplicata
GTGGTGTGTGGGGGGGGGGACACAGGGGGCAGCCTGGTACCCCCCCCCCGTATTGCCTCCTTACCAGGGCCTGGAAGTTGTAGGAGAGCCGGAGTAAGGCATTGGTGACCCCGCAGAGACCACCCTCCACCTCCGGGGGCAGATTCTGCCTCACCCCGCTGCCGGTATTTCTAGGGTGCAGGGGGCAGATGGGGAGGGTGCCCTTCAGCCTCTTCTGCTTGGGTTCTGCCATGCTGTGTGTGGCACCCGGCAGTGATCGGTCTGTGACCCTCCAGCACCGGGGAGGAGCAGGAACTCAGTCTAATCCCACACTCTGAGTCTGCACTCACCCCCTCCAGCTGCCAAAGGGTTAATCACAGAGCTCCCTGGGGTGCAGGAGACAGGGGTAGGTGACAGACCCCATAAAGAATATAGAGAGAGGGTTAAATTGGGATGGAGACCCCAAGTATCTCTGTTGTTTGATTTGCGGTCGGTCTGTACGGGCTGTGTGTATGGAGAAAGCAAAAGAGAGAGAGAGAAAATATGAGAGAGGGAGAGAGGGAGAGAGGGAGAGAGGGAGAGAGAGAGAATTATACAGAAGAAGAGAATTATACAGAAGGTGGGGGAGAGAGAGAGAAAAGAGGAGTAATAGAGAGAGAGAGGGGTGTAAAGAAGGAGAAACAGAGACAGAGAAACAAAGGAAGAGAGATTGGGAGAGGAAGAGAGATATAGAGAAAGTGGAGAGGAGAAAAATGAAGGAGAGATTGATAAAGGAGGAGAGAGAAGGAGGCATAGGAGGTGTAAACAGAGGGAGAGAGGAAGAGAGATGGAGAAAGAGAGGGGGACAATTGGAAGAGTGTTGAGCGTTATTGTCAATCAGAACTCACAAGCTGTATTATTATTATTATTATTATTATTATTATTATTATTATTTACACCCAAAACCTAACATGTATTTTTATTTTGTGTTATTAGAAAGATAATATGTTTAACGGAACGGCCGTGTAGTTTAGTGGTTGCAGCGGCAGTGAATGGACGGACTTATTTACCCCCACGGCTCCCTTTAGTGGGACAGGGGCAGCTCTTTTGGAAATCCTGTGTGGTGGTTTTATTTTTATTGAGTGAGTGGTATATAAGCGGAACAGCCTCCAAGCAGAAGTGGTAGAGGGTAATACAGTGAGGGTATTAAACATGCATGGGATAGACATCGGCTCCTGAATCTAAGACAATAATAATAATTTTAAATGTTTTAAATGTTCCCGATAAGACAACAAAATAATTGATCTCACTATCATGTTAAGCAACCATTTTATTCTATCCTCTGAAGAGTGAATCACGTAATTTATTTTCAGTTTCTATGGCAACAACCTATCAGTGCCTGCTTTTTTTTGTCACATGACAATTATGCATTCCCTTAAAAATGAGTAATGAAGCCAAATCTTACATGGTCTAAAAAGTATTTCTGCAAAGAGGTTTCTGATGCTGTATTAATCTGTGACGTTCTGCAGAGTAAATGGGACGGCATCTTTAATCAGTCACTACAAAGATTAAACAAACTCCATATAAATTCCGCTGTGGTTTCCGTCACGATATCCTCAGCTGTCTGCGACGCACAAATGAAACCACAGACATCGGTTCCAAATATCTAACACATTCCAGGTATTAATACATTTGTCACTGGATTAGATTATTTAGCTTTAAAAGTCAGGTACTTTACTGTTGTGGTCGGGGACAGCGGCTGCTGCGGACTCCAACTCCCATCACGGTCAGCCCGTGCATGGAATGCTAGATATGCTAGCAGCCAATATCCAGAACTGGGAACTCTCAGGGTTTTTTTCCCCCAACCTCAGGGTGAGGGGCAGATTCTGGGGGTCACACAGTCTGGAACGGACTATTCTGCCCCGCTGTGATCATATATAAGACTCTCGGTTGGTATTCTTATTATGTATTATTAATATTATTATTAAAAGTATTATTATTTAGCAGTAGCAGTACCAGCAGTGGTATTTATTATTATTATATTATTTATTATTATTATATTAGTAGAGTAGTAGCAGTAGTAATATTTATTTTATATAAATAATAATTATTAGCAATAGTAGTAGCAGTAGTAGTATTTATTATTTATTATTATAGCAGTAGTAGTTTAGTAGTAGTATGTTTATTATTATTATTATTATTTTATTATTAGCAGTAGTAGTATGTATTATTATTATTTTCTTATAGGCAGTAGAAGTAATAGGAATAATAGTGGTATTTATTATTATTACTATTATTATTAGCAGTAGTAGCAGCAGTAGTAGTTATTATCACTATTATTATTATTAGCAGTAGTAGCAATAGAAGTAGTAGAGTAATATTTATTATTTATATAATAATAATTATTAGCAATAGTAGTAGCAGTAGTAGTATTTATTATTATTATTAGCAGTAGTAGTAGTGTTTATGATTGCTATTATTATTAGCAGTAGTAGTATTTATTATTATTATTATTATTATTTTTATTATTAGCAGTTGAAGTAGTAGTAATAAGAATTAATATTCCATATTATAGCATTTATTCTCCAACATGTCTTTATTTTTACAGCTAAATGTATGGATCAAACTCTTTAATATTCTTGTGGTCCCGAGTGGCCGGCGGGATCAGTAGTCGGCGTATAAAAGATTCTGCATCCCGGCTGCAGCTCGTCCGGCCCCTGGGTTAAATAAACCGGCTACTGTTATTCCTTAGAGCAGGTGTGAAGTCACCGTCTGTCACAAAACCTGAATCACTTTGTCAAGTTAATTCCTGACGCATCGAAGCGCAGCTCTCAGCCCCCACGCAATTAGAAAGTCTTTCTGTAGACTTTGTGTTATATTCTGTTGGAAGTCTAAGCTATGATGTCATAACCAGAAATTCAATTAAAATAAGGCTTTCCCATTATTTCTTTCTGAAGGAATCAGAGACCGTTTGCTTCGTTTTCCCTGTGTCTGCAATCAATGGGAAACCCAGCTCTGATATTGGGCTTTCAGCGGCGCTCAGTCTCCGCACATGCGCGGGCACCTGTCTGTTCCGCGGTTTGGCTTTGAACCCAGTGTGGTTCCATTGTCCCACTGGCAAAGCTAGAGACATATCTTGGTTGGGTGCTGCTCTAGACCTGACCCAAGGCAGCGCCCCACCGGCCCTCCGTCAACCATGCACCCCGCCGACAAATGACATCACGCATGTGTGGCGCAGAGGAAGGTCACTATAGAGGCTGGGCCCGTTAGGCACAACGCTTCATAGTGTATTTGGGCCGGTTACAAGGAAAATCTCTGGTCTTCCCAACCGACCCAAGTATAAGTGGCGCGTTGGGGAGCGTGATTGCCCAATAGGGCAACTGCCACCCTAGGCCACCCTAGGCGAAGATACATAGTATCCTGCTACATACAGGATTAGAGGGCTTCATTGAAACAGATGATCGATACTTTTTGCTCCAGCTGTGCCGAGCGCAAATAATTTCCAAAATGTTCAAAAAGATTTGTGTTTCGAACGGAAAAAAACAAAAACAAACAAACAAAAAACCAGGGCAACACCAATATCCTGAAGAGGGGGGAATTATATGAAGTTACTTTGTTAATTCTTTGCCCGAAGAAAGGGATTTAACTTCAAAATAGCAGGTGAAATGTTTCAGAATTAAGTGGAGGATCTGTAACCTTGACCTCGGTCCCCAATGTATTGAAATCGCGTCACAAATTACCGCTTATGCGTTGGCGCTGCCGTTATTCCCCAAATTCTTCAATGGGTGCAATGAAGAGTGAATCGTCAATCAGCGAGTTAATTTGCTCTTATGGCACTCAAGCTGTCAATCAACACGTTGTTACTGAACGCTCACGGCCCCCAAACTCTCATTAATGTAATAAGCGGCAGTTATGTTTAAAAAAAAATAATAAAAAAAGAAAAAGGAAAGAAAAATGTTGAACCCAATTAAAAAAAAAACTGGAAATACCGCACAGTGTTGATTTTTTTTTTCTTTCTTTGGGTATTGTCTGTTAAATATTCATTGACCGTTTGGTTGCCTGTTTAATAAAATAAAAATCAGGGAAAAAACATTGGTCAATAACTAAATATTATATATATTTAATACACAAATTAATTTTATTTAAATATATAGTAAATATAGAGTGAATATAAAACAAGTTCACATGTTGGGATATTTGAAGGGGTGCTAATTTTTTTTTTAATATGTAGGTTTTTGGCATTTTTGTTTGGTGACTTAATAAAACATTGGCATTTAATAAAAAAATCTGAAAAAAATGTATTAAAATAAGATAAAGACTCCGTGGCCGTAGACGCCTTCATTAGGACTTAAATACCAATATAAAAGTCTCATTTAAATACAAAAGGTTTAATACATCTTGAGCAAAATATATAATTAACAGGCCATGGGTGGAGCTTGAAAATAATTGGGTGGGGCTAACATTTAGCCACGCCCACACCTTTCAGATTGCCCCCAAAGTTACTTTTTTAAGTTACATTGTATAATGTTTTGGAGAATGAAGCTACGGTTAATGGACTTGATATCTCAAAAGCCCTGAATCAACACTGACTTTTTGGGGGAAAACCTGGGTTTTTGTATTAAAAGAAAGAGGTCTTCTCTATAACACAGTCCAGTTTTTTTGTGTAGAAGCTAAAGATAGAATATAACAAATGTTATTGTGATTTATCGATACATTTCTATCATTTCAATAACCTCTCAGACCAATTGCACCCCCATTTAAACCTTACCTTACCCTGTGTGTATTTGGAAGGGTATTCAGATCAGTCAGAAAACCAAAGGGTTAACTTGTATTTCCAAAGCCCCCCCCACCTTTTTATTGTCCGTTAACGTCCATAAAAACCTGACTATATTTATAGTTTATCAATAAAGCAGTAATGCGAGGGCACCGGGGTCACCTAGGGTCACCTGGGAAGGGACTCGTCCCCCAGTAGCAGGTATAGTGACAGCTGCTCCTAATGGAGAGAGCAACTGGTTTCAGGAACAGCTGCTGGGTTCCAGGTCATGCTGAGGGCCGCCCTACTAACTGAATGAAGTTCAAGCCGTGCACATCCACAAAAAGACCGAAATTAAGAAATCACGGACCCCACTCACACCCGAATGATTGCTGGTTTCACTTATATTTTTTGGGGTAAAAAGAGTTAATAAGATGTGAACGTTATAAGTTATATTTTACTTTGTTTTGTTTTTCTGTAGCTTGAAATTCAAATATTTATCACCAGAATCATGGGATACTAAACAGAAATCAGCGCGTCCTTCTAAGTTCTATATAAATATAGTCACTTTCTTTAGGATTCTTTAATAATTCCCCCCAAAAAAGGTTCTGAAAAATCACTAGGACGATAACTTCTAACCAAAGGCATGTCCTGGCCTGTCTACAGTAACTGTGCGCCCCGGCGATAACACAAACGACGACTGATATGTGGGGGGACAAATGCTGTGGGAGGGGGAGAATTGGTTAAAAAAAATGATATTTGGAAGGGAGAGAAAAGGAAGACTGAAAAAAGTGTGAAAAATTAGTAAATAGAATGACTGAAGCTGTTGGGTTCACCTGTGTCAAAGGAGGGATACCCAGATTCCTAGTTGGCTTGAGTTCAGAATGTTTGGGCTGGGAAGAGGCTTTTGAGGGGAGAGAGAGATGGTTGGAAAAAGAGTTGGAAGAGAACAGAAAACAGTTTTGGGGGGGGTGAGAAGAATGATTATGGAGTGGAGAAAAACCGAGTGGAGATGGAAAAGTGCATGGCGGGGAATGGGGGGGGGGAGGAAGGAAAAGTTTAGGGGGGGGCAAGAGGAAGGTGTATGGAGTGGAGAAAAAGTGATTGGAGATGGAAAAGTGCGTATGGGGGGGGATGAGGGAAAATGTTTTGGGGGGTGAGAAGAATGATTATGGAGTGGAGAAAAAAACCATTGGGATGGGGAAAGTGCTAATGGGGGGGGAAGAAGAAGGAAGAAGTTAGGGGATGAAGAAAATGATTATGGGAGTTAAGAAGAAAAAAAAAGTGATTGGAGAATGGAAAAGTTGTGCCTATGGTGGGGGAGAAGGAAGAGAGGAAGAAGAGAGAGAACACAAGAGTTTTTTGGGAGGGCCGGGAGAAGAGAGTATGGGAATGGAGAAAAAGTTGAGTGAATGGTAAGAAGTGCTTGATGGGAGTGGAGAAAAAAGTTTAGGGGGGGTTGAATGATTATGGGAGTGGAGAAAAACCCATTGGCGATGGAAAAGTGCTATGGGGGGGGGAGGAAGAAGTTGGGGGTCGCCCTCCATGATCATCTTTCTGCTGACCTTGGAGTTAATTCAGGTTCCTGGCGTTACAATGTATCTCGTAATTACGGGGCTTCTTAACGTGAATATTTACGTTACGTAATTACATCTGCCATTAGCGCATCGAAATAAATACCCAACGGTGCAACTTATGGCTTTCCTGCAGAATTGAAAGAGGCACTTTCTGGCGTTTCCTTAAGATCGGCGGATTTAGCAGGAATTAGCCGGCGCTGAGATAAATCACCGCTTTTAGGGAAATGACAAGTCTGAGAGGAGCTAAAAGCATTTTCCTTGTAGGAAATTAAAACAAAACCCCTTCCCTGCTGTACTTGTGGTTCAGAAACCAAAACAACATTTTGCTGGCCTTTGAAATTTTACCGGCTGGCAAACCAGGCGGCTAATTGCATCTTACGGCGGCTATTCCCACGTCCCTGCGGACATAGTGTATTAGGGGGTACAACACAGACCCCCCCCTGTCGGGGGTCTTTAATTTATTGGGCCGCAGTTACATAATTTCTAATTTTGCTTTGTCGAAGATTTCTTAATAGTCTTAGAATTTCCCAAAAATCGAGATGCTGCAGACTTTTTTTTTTAGTGTTTTTCGGACAAAAATCAAGAAAATATTGTAATTTTTTTTCCTGTACTGAACGGCTAATTTATTTCCCCTTACACGTACATATTACATAATAAAAAATATATAAGGTTATTTGTAGACATAAAAAAAAGATAAAATGTATCAAAATAGCTGAGATTTTTTTAAATTAGCACATGGAAAAAAAATATGGACTAATGATTTATTTTAATCATATATGAAATGTTTTATTTTTTTAATATTTGAATTTATATTTTATTCTATTTCTAATAGCAATTACAACAAATTTTTCAATAATAAATTATTATTTTTTTAAATATTTTTTTTTATTATGTTATAATTTTTATTAATCTTCTAATAAAAAGGGTTTTCGAAGCCTTTTGGGACACGACAAGGCATCGATCAGAATGTTCATAGTTCCATGTAATAATAATAATAACTATGGGAAGGGTTTTGGTTGGAATTAGATCGTTTTGAGGTTAAAAGAAGTCGCGAGTTCATCTTTCCGTTGCGATTTTTGTATGGATCATGCCAGGATTGACAAACCTGGAACTTTTTTTGGTGGCCTTTGGAGGACATCAGCGTCCTTCTCCATAACCACCCATGGATTCCTGTGTTGTCCACAGTGGGAAACTGAAGCCAATTCAACCCAAAATTAGGTGACCTGGTGCCTTTTCAGACACCTGCCGAGCCATTTGGTGGTTGGGCTTGTTGGACAAATGAATACACAAGACTTCCAAATGCTCCAGGTTACTCCCCACTAAGATAACTGGACAACATGGCCATAAAGTTTCACCCATATCCAAAATAAATATATCTTAATGGCTGAGTTTCCACGGTAATTCGAGTCTTGATGGCTGAGATCTTAATATCATGTGACAGCTTGTTATGGTGGACGGTGGTTTGGGACTAAATTTTGCTCCTGCAGGACGTTCCGGGGAACTCCCTCGTAAACATTTTTTAGAGTTTGCCCCGCTCCGTGAAGATGTCCGTGTATCAGCAGGTTCCTCAGACCCCGAGCAGGGGATTGAAATTTCAGCAAAGGAACAGAAATGGCTTCCCCTATCTTCTTCTAAACCCTCGGCCATTAGAAGCACTTGGACGCCTTAGGGATAATAGGACATGTAGTCTGCCGCACTTGGGTTGCCCCCATGTTGATTCGTAGTATTGTTCTATATAAGAGCAGTACCTAAAACCAAAAAAACTCCAATCACTTTCATGCTAATATCTAATTTATTAACCCCGGTCTCCCCCCTGTGTGGGGCCATCATCAGAAATCACAGGGCTCCCACATGCCTCCACCGTCCAACCCCATGTTCCACCAACTGCCCTGCTCCATGGTCCCAACAGGGCCACTAGACCCCAATCCCTGGAAGGTAACATGGGTGGCTGGGTCGCAAAGGCCCAGTCCCAGGTAGTGGTCCATAAGGGCTATACAGGGGGCCCATGACAGATCAGGGAGGCTTTTCTGGGTATTGGTTGTACGCCCCTGAGCTGTATAAATTAATAATGTAGTGACCTCAGATCTTGCTCAACGACATCCTGCAGTCTCCACAAATCTAATGTCCTTCAACCAAATGGATGATGTTACAAGGTTACTGCCTCCTATGGACATCTACATCAAGGTCTCGCTCCTGGTGTGACCGAGAGATCAAATTAAATAAGCAAAGAAGATTTGTTTGTGGCTTAGAATGTCAAGCAGAATGCCCCCCCCGCCTAACCCGCAGACAGCGGTAATTAAAAGCCCCAGCCCGGGGTAATGGCACATTATAGAATTAGCCTCTGACCTCACACCCCAACCACGAGCCGACGAGGTGGAGAACCTAAAGAACGTTCCATGCTCGGAGAAAGAAGTTTTTCCCCCCCCCCCAATCCACTTCAACTGAACAGCTAATGGGATCTCGTAGATCAGGGCGCATTCTTCCGTGACACCGGTGACCAACTACCGAGGATAGACCTTGGATGACCGGCAACGCCTCTTGAGCAAACAGGCAGCAGACTTTAAAGCTGCATCTTACAAGAGAGCAAACAGAATGGAGGCCACCCATAATTCCTTAAGGGCCACTCAAAAAACCACTGACCAGGAACGTAAATACTGGCTACTGTGTTACGGCATCAATTTAACCCTTTGTGTCACAGGTGGGAAACATGTTGCTGACACTTGGAGGCTTAGCTATACTGTAAGGAGGTGTTACTTTACTGAGAGGGTGTTAGATAAGTGGAACAGCCTCCCAGCAGAAGTGGTAGAGGGTATTAAACATGCATGGGATAGACATACGGCTCCTGAATCTAAGACGAGACCAACGACTGATTAAGGTTTGAGTCGTTACAGCAGGACAAACGGGCGACTAGACGGGGGCCGAATGGGGCCGATCTGCCAGCATATTCCGTTTCTATATACCGTATATATATACTTGTTTGTGTTTAGTTTTTTTGCTGCACGCGTTAATATTTTGGCGATCCTTTGGAATAATATAAAAAATGTTGATAGGAAATCTAGATTTATAGAAATAAGTAAAATTCACCGATTCACCAGTAAAACGACCTCCTTCTGTTCCTGCGCTCGATGCAGTTAATAAAGCCCACAAACTAATTCTTGATCAATTATACTTAGTGACATGAATGAGAATTGGTTTAACAGTCCATTTGGCACCAAATAGGAAATCACCTTCCCTTTTTTGTCAGGGGGGTGTGAATTGCCAGCTCTGAGGCCAGAGGATGACAACGTGTGAACGAGACAGCAAAGCCACCGCTCAGTGAGTGCGGCCGGCACGTAACCCCCGTTCACAGCACAATGCGAGCTGCGATCATCCCACTGCGTGACTCTTCACGTTTTGCATTTATTAACATATACTCTTAAAGGTTAAAGGAACTTTTCAAGTGTAAACAGTACTGAGAATGTTGTAGATAAGTGGAACAGCCTCCCAGCAGAAGTGGTAGAGGGTAATACAGTGAGGGGATTAAACATGCATGGGATAGACATACGGCTCCTGAATCTAAGACGAGACCAACGACTGATTAAGGTTGGAGTCTTTACAGCAGGAGAAACGGGTAGACCAGATGGGGCCGAATGGGGCCGAATGTTTCTATATAACACATATTATCTTTCCAATTAACATGAAATAAAACAATTCTGATCAATAGCAAAACCTGTTATGTTGAGACCCGAGTGTAATCCCCGAGGACGGGAAGCGGACTTCCTCGATACGGGGACACCCAATCTGCAGAATAATAACGTTTCCAACCAACGTGTATTCATTGCTACAAAAAGATATCACAAAAAGTGGAGGAAAAACGACACCTTAATGGCTGAAAGGAGAGGATTTAATTCAAGTCTAACTACGCCTGAAGAAGGGACCTCCGTGTTCTAAAAAGCTAGTGTTAATTACTATGATTCCATCCCCTTGGCCGTTAAAACATTTAAAAGTATCATTTTTACCCCCTTTTAGTGATTTCCTTATGGTTCTTTCTCTCTACAAAGGGTAGGAAGGAACCCAACATTCAATCACAAGGTCAAGAAGAACAGAGGAGAACCCCTATATCCGATATATACATATATATATATATATATATAGTCTGGTATATATCTATATTTCTTTATTTAT
>VKOC01010879.1:0-11440 GCA_009364415.1 Spea multiplicata
TAATATATTTATCACTGGCGTAGGACTCAGCCCACCCCACAGCTTTTCCAGGCTTCTTACTGAATCGTTGCCTATTACATTATCTATCTATCTATCTATCTATCTATCTATCTATCTATCTATATATATATATTATGAAGGTCCAACCCAGTGCACTTCTGCGGCATTTAAAGATCCGCCTGCCCTGCATCATGTATAGTTAAATCAGTGGGGCTTCTTCATCAGTTGAGTTATGTATTATACAGGGCTAGCTCAGCCTTCTTGCTTGAGAAACCTGCCAGTGATGGCCCTTCCTAATGAGTAGTGAAGTCAAGGAGATAAAAGAACACCTGCAAACTCTCCTAATAACTCTCCCCTTAGTGTATAGACCGCTGTGTCTTTTTTTTGGCATCTTAATTAATGGACCCTAATCCAATACCTGTGCGATGTATACCAAGTAACCCTATCTTCTAGCACGAAGCCACTAAGGTGATGCAAGACGCCATCCTGGAGTTCCAAGGCACTGCAGAAGAGATCCGGATAGTTCTCGGTAACGCAGACTTGGCGCTCAGTAAAGGAGGCGCGGATATGGCCTTGAGCATGCTGAGGGATATCGCCCCCGACCAACCGTACTACACCGAGGTCAAGCAGAAGATGGCTGACATATACCTCAATATTCGAAAGGACAAGAAATTATACATCGCGTGTTATAGGTAAGGCCAACATACTACGTCCAGCACATCGATGCCGAGCCTGATGGATGTAAGTAGAGACGGGCGAGAACCTTCGCCCGCGTTCTAAAAACCCTGCTTTGCGCACTGTAATGAGAGTCGTCGTTTGGATTATGACGTCATCGAACAGATATCTGACGTTTCTGGTTTTGCATGGGATGCATAGGTTTTCTATGTTGGGCCGATAACCGATACCACCTCTGTCTAAAGAGGGGCTTTGAGGGCCTTGTTCAATTCCTCTTAGGCAGTCGGTTACAATGATGCGGCTCAGAACATGAGCCTTGAATCCGTATCAGACACGGGTGCCCATGGGCGGCTGCGGGCCGGCGCTCCTTGGTAAGGTTTGTAGTTGAAACATCTGCTTTTTGGTGGACGGCCGGCCGTCCGTAAAGCACACATCGATCTCTAAAAAAAAAAACAACCAATCGCTCACTTAATGCCTTTTCAGACTAAACTCGGGAAGAGATTTCTGAGGGAAAGACAGGCCTTCTGGCGTGTCTGGTGTCTGTAGATGAGTGTTTAATAATAATACTTCTACTACCCCTTCATTTTAAGTGGAAGGGTTTCCATCACCTTTACTCACCATAACTTATGTAATGGATTTATATACATAAAGTAACTTATTGTTCATTTCCTTTGTGACAAGAGAGCTTTGTGAACGATTCCTGGACCTCCACACGAGTCGTTCTTCTAGGAGATGCCTTGAATGAAGATCCAAGAGCGTGACCTACAATTTCTGCAATGAAAGCTTTTTTTCTTCTTTATAATCAAATGTAATTAATAATCCTATTTTTCCTGTCTTTATTATTGATTTGTCATCATCGTGTTTTTTCAAATGCTGTTTCTTTTCGGTTTCCTTTTCATTACTTTTACTCATTCAGACTTGTGATTAGAAATGATAAAGATGTCTCTTTTGTCTCTTGTAACGACAGCCGGAGAGGGCTCTGGAGGTCTACGATCAGGCTCACAGGAAGAATCCCAGCGACGCGTCCCTGGCCAGCAGAATCGGACGAGCTCTCGTCAAAACCCATCAGTATAAAAAGGTTTTAACCACATTATTGACTTTTGGGGAGGATTTTTTTGTGGGGTAATCGTTGGTTTATTGAAAGACCAGTTTTGTCACCTTAGAGATCTCTTCTCTCTGAACAAGACACCTCTGAAGTCCTAAAAGCTAATAGATACCGACCCTGTCTAAAGACTTTATTTTATAAAACACTTGTTTGATTCCCCGTAGGCTATTAATTACTACGAAGCGGCTCAGAACATGAGCGGCCAGAACTTCCTATGCTGTGATCTCGCTGACCTTCTCTTCAAGCTCAGAAACTATGGCAAGGCAGAAAATGTGCTCAAGAAGGCCCTGGGCCATGAACCAGGTATGACTTTTGCTAGAGGTTTCTAATCAGAATTCAAGTTAATCAAATGTGAAATAAATATACCTATGTCATGGTGTTTGCAGAATAAAAATAAACACATATATATATATATAATAATAAAACATATCTATCTATCTCTCTTTATTTATATATACCGTATTTGTCGGCGTATAACACGCACTTTTTAAATCAAAATACGAAGCTGAAACCCTACCTGCGTGTTATACGCCGATAAATCCTAGAGCTGCACGATTTGCAGCGACGTCTCCCTCACTTCCGGTCCTGGGGAGGGTGCGTGTTATACGCCGGTGCGTGTTATATGCCGATAAATACGGTATATATATCTAATATACATTATCTGGCTATCTATCTATCTATAACTTCAGCACAGGGAATCCATAGATTATTAAGGCACAGATCTTTAAATATCATTAAATATTCCCTTACTTTTAAACTAAATATCTTCTAAAGCAATAGGTAAGAGCTGTGATAGAGACCTTTCCCCTATAAATTATTTGAGACGCGCTCCCGATGTCTCTCCTAGCGATTATAAAACCAGCATGCTAAACAAACCGTACATTTTTAAATAGAAACCCTTTAAAACAAATGATATTTTATCTGAACGAGGAACAACAATTGCTAGAATATAGAGGAAAATGTGTCTATCTGAATTGAAATATAATTATATAAAAATCAGGGATTAACAATTTTGTTTCAGGAAGAGCCTCTAGAGCCCTCTGTACATTCTATTTACAAGATTAGACGTAGAGAATTTCAATAACAAATATCAAAAAACATCAATGATATACGGTAGTAATTTACAAAATGCAGCCCCAATTTCATAATCTAGATAGCATTGGTAGTAACATATAGTTATTTTTAGTATAATTGTGTTGTCTATGTGATGTTTTATTGTAATTTTTTTTCTTTTTAAGTTGTATCGGGAAAAAAAATCTGAATAAAAAAAAAAAAAATACAAAAAATGTTAAATTTATTAAATTAAAATAAATACCAGGGAAAAATCTTTTGTTTGATAATAAGGATTAAATATTCCCCCATGGGAACCCCATCGCCAAAGAGTAGACCTAGCCCTAAGTACAAGTGAAGAATGAACGATGTATGAATGCACAACTTTACCGTTTTGTGGATTGTTGGTTTCTGAGATTAATTTTACATTTTAAATTAATGCTTCCTATCTGTTTTTTTTATCAATACTGATTTGTGAAAATTATGTTGTAAATTATTGAAAGATTTGTATACTTTGTATAACGTGGAAATATTTAATTAAAATCAATACATGAATTAAAATAAATAATACAAATATTAAAAATAGAATGTAGAAGCAGATTTGGTGCCTGTCCAAGCGAGTCTCACCCGGCCACTTCTTCCAACCCATTTCTCATTATATATACCGTATATATGTGTGTGTATATATGTGTACATGTGTGTGTGTATGTATAATATTATATATATATATATATATATATATATATGTTTAGATTTTTCTAATGTCCTAACCAGCGCATGTCTTAGGAGACAAGATTACTTGTTTGCTATCTGTCGTTAATGTGATAATTTATCGTATTAAAAAAATATCACCCTTATATCCTTTCTGATTTTTATTCTCTTTTTAAACACATTTTAAGCTGCGGTCTCGATGCTTTGTGTTCATTTTCAGCTGCTGACTTGGCGTCATTGGTGAAGGATGTTAAATGTCTGGTGTTATTGGGCAAGATCTACAAAACCTTCAAAAGAGAAGAATTGGTTGATACGTTAAATAAGGTAACAGTGAAAACATTTTACACGCAAGACAAGTGGGGCAAGTGTTAATCTTCAATAGATTGTAAGCTCACAAGGTCAGGGCCCTCTTCTTTGCGTCTAATTTCTTGGCTATAGGGATCCGTTCTTGAAGGAACTGAGCTATTGATTGTTGGAGAGCTTCATGAATTATCTACGACTACCAGCTTGAGTAAACCATGAGTGCAGCTGGCTGGGGACGCGGCCGGATCTCTCAGTAATTCCTAGTTTGGTGTTAACACCGTAGAGAAGATGGCCTTTGGCGCTCAGCTCAGTAGCCTCTTAGTATTTTTATATTTCCGCTGATTTCAGCTCTGGAGCCGGTAGGACTTTGCGTTATTTGCTCCACGTGGAAAACGGCTCTTGAAGATTGGGTACCCATGGGTACGCGTTCTTGAAGGTTTTAAAGCATCACTGGGAATGGGTTCATCTTTGGCCTTCCCACATGAGACAGGAGACCAGTTGTGGGTTGAACCCCTAGGGCTCGGCTTACAACATGTGGAGCAGATGATCTCTAGCACAGAGACACAAACACTAGAGCTTTAACAACATTGTGTATTCCCTTGGAGCCTTACTCACTTTTTTGCCTTGGGTAAAGTAGTGGTGTACCTTGTCTGAGCTGTACTCTAGGCTTTACCGAGGGCAACAGCCCAGCTGCCCCCCACAGATTTACCTCTGGCGGTGCGCCCCCTGCAGAGCACTTGGATATGACATCATACTCCGCGGACACATCACAGAGTAAGGTTACTGGGGGCTGCTTAAAAACACCACTCAGATTATGAATATATTCGGGGCACTCACACTCAGCTGGTCCGCATGAAGTAATGGAGCAGACAGTCCCAGACGCTCACCGCTTCATACCTTCAATAAAGTTCTTTACTTTTCTCAGGCTCTCGATATCCAGTTACGGATCCTAAAGCGCGCGCCTCTGGAACAACCCGACATCATCACCGAGCAAAAGCAGACGGCTTCGGAAATCTGCGTGAGAATCGCTGAGCATTATACAGATCAAAAAGATTACGAGAAAGCCCTAAAATACTACAAGGAAGCCCTGGTTTATTCGGAGACGGACAGCAAGGTACGTTTTTACTGTATAGCTATCATAAAGGACGGCATTGAGAGACAGATCTGCTACGGTTTGTTTGCTTAGCATAGTAGGGAGTGCAGTTAAAGGTGCTGTCCCACTCAGACAAAACATTAAGTTGGGGTCCAACAGCAGAAGTTTGCACAAAGGTCCCATTTAAATTAAAGATGGTCTACGTGGAAACGTACAGGGAAGATGATTTAATGAACCCCCATTAGCTTTTCCTGTGAAAACACCTCCAGGAGCTCATGCTTTTCCCTTTTCATTGCCAGGCGATGCTGGAATTAGCGCATCTTTATCTAATAATGAATGATTTGGATTCCTGTGAAAGTCAATGCGCGGTCCTCCTTCAAGACCCCGGTTTTCATGAAGCGGCTTCGATGGTAAATGTATATGGTTTGCTTTGTGTCATTAACACAAACACAAAAAGTGTCCTTTTGTAAATGATAAGTGGAGGAGAGTAGGAGATGTTTTAAATGAGAGATGTCAGAGGGTCTACATTACCATTCAAAAGTTTGGGGTCACTTAGAAATGTCCTTGTTTTTTAAAGAAACGCAAATTTTGTCCATTAAAATAACATGAAATCCAGCGCAGACGGGATTAATGTTGTAAATGACTATTGTAGCTGGAAACAACTGATTTTTAATGGAATCTCTTCGTAGGCGAACAGAGACCCTTTATCACTCCCATCACTCCTGTGTTTCCGATGGCCAACTATCACTCCCATCACTCCTGTGTTCATGGCCAACTACACTGTGTTCCAATGATCACTTCCATCACTCCTGTGTCCAAATGGCCCAATATCACTCCCATCACTCCTGTGTTCCAATGGCCCTTTATTCACTCCCATCACTCCTGTGTTCCAATGGCCCTTTATCACTCCCATCACTCCTGTGTTTCCAAATGGCCCTTTATCACTCCCATCACTCCTGTGTTCCAATGGCACGTTGTGTTCCCTGATCCAAATTTAAGTTTAAAAGGCTATTTGATGGTTAGAAAACCCTTTTGCGATTATGTTACAGCCAGAAATTTCCTGGCCCCAAACTTTTGAACAGTATTGTATGTATTAATATATGAAAGAAATTGGTGTATGTTCGAAATATTACAATTTAACCCCTGTAAATCAATGTAAAATTGCACAAATGTCACAGTTGATCAACGATCAATATTGTCTGCAGAAAACCCGGCCATTGATCCTGTATGTTTTTACACAGAAGAACATCCGTTAGATCCATTGCTTTTAATCCCTGTCTGTTGTCATTTTGCTAGATGCTGGCCGACATTGCGTTTCAGAAACAGGATTATACGAAATCTATAGAACTTTTCCAGAAAGTATTGGAAAAAGCTCCAGGTAAGCGGGTTTATCGGACCCTCAAATGCATGAATGAAATATACGAAGTGATAAAAAGTGAGGCTGGTATTTCGGCTGGTATTTCGGCTGGTGTGATAGCTTTAGGTTCTTCTGTTTGTTAGCGGACATTGGCCTTAAAGCAGATCTCCTTCTTTATCCAAATCTTACATCTGACAGTTCAATAAATTAAATAAAACAATTTAACAGAATTTATAACTTGAAATAGATATATATATATATAATATATAATGTACACACACACGCGATTGTAAGCGTGAAAGCCGGGTCCTCTTTATCTTATATATCGGTTCGTCTGTCAAAAGATTTGCTGACCCCTTAAATGGATGGACTGTAAGAAAATATAAAGAAAAATAATAATATTGATCTTTAACCCACTTTAGTCCCGGCATCAATCTTACCCAGAGTTTAATAGGTGCTGTTGAAAAATGACTCTTCTTTCTCATTTTCCTCCCCCGTTTAGTAGAAACACCAGCATACTTAAGTGCGCTGCCAATGAATGTGCAATAGTGTATCCCGGCTCATCCCGGCGAGCTGTGTGCGTTTTATAAATACATGTCAGAGATCGGGGAGTCCTTTCTTCCATTGATTATAGTCTATGTGCGCTGTACCCTCTGAGTTGCCCGCAGATGTCGTTCAATCCGATGTTTTTGTCTTTTTTTTTTTTTAGATAACTTTGACGTCTTGAGTCGATTAATTGACCTGCTCAGGAGAGGCGGCAAGCTGGCCGAAGCTCCAGCGTACTTTGACATGTCTTTAGCTAAATCCTCGCGGAATATCCTCGAGCCTGGATTCAATTACTGCAAAGGGCTGTACTGCTGGTACGTTCTCCGCTAGATTTGGGCAGCCTGGCGTGTAGAGGGGTCTGTTCTCTCAGAAATCTATTTGTGTCATTATTGAAGCCCCTCTAACGTCCACTTACTCAGCTGAGGGTCTCTTTATGAAGTTCCATCCCCTCCAACTTGATGTCCACCACTCAGCTACAGACTACATGGGGTAGCGGCTCTTAAATAATAGAATTTAGAAAACATAAAGATTGCTGCTCCAAACCTACTCATGACTGCTCCTTTAATTAACATATGCATTCATGACCCAGCGTGGTGGAACGAGGCGGAATAATGATAAAACTCCAATGATCAAGGTCTAATTTGTTATTTATTACGGGGTTTTTTTCTCCCCTGTCCATTACGTTTATGTACTTTTGATTTTCACACACTCGGCAGGTACATAGGACAGCCCAACGAGGCCCTGACATTTTTTAACAAGGCTCGCAAAGACAACGAGTGGGGTCAACGCGCCATCAGCAACATGATTCAGATCTGTCTGAACCCCGACAACGAGCTAGTAGGAGGAGAGGTGTTTGAAAACTTGGATGAAGATGGACGGTAAGCGCCTGATCCCCCCCCCCCCGTCATCTTCTACAAAGCGCAATATATTGGTGTCGTGATTAAGAAATGTTCCTTGTGACGTTTGCTGAGCGAGATGCCCTAATAAATTACTCATATATCAACATGTGCCTCCGGGTATCATTGCTATGCCAAGAAGGAGACAGTAATCATAGTCTTCTTTCTTAGAGCTGGTTATTATGAATTAGACACCAAATCTCCCAAGCCACATAGGACAGCAGACCAGCAGAACATTTTTTCTTTGCGTTGGTTGAATGTAATGTTTCTCTGAAGTACGACCAGACCTGGTCTGGTTTGCGGGGCAATTGTCCCCTGTGCCAGCGCCCTCCTGCTTGACATGAAGCTCATTAAGAAAGATATGTGTATTGGGGGCATTGATATAGCTCATGTTATAGAGGAAATGATGGTTCTTTCGCATAGCTGGACATTCACCATCTCTTCTAGGTGTCTGACGTGTCTCCTTAGAGCTGGTTGGGGTTCATGGGAGTCTCACTTGCTATAGACTGACCATTGGCTTTGTATGTGACTTCTCTGCGTCTCACATGCAGCCTCTCCGAGGAAGCCAGGGAGTCGGAGCGAAGGGCCGTCCGCACGGCAGAGAAGCTGCTCAAAGATTTCCATCCTCGAACGCCACAAGCGCAGAGCCAGGCGGCGAGGCTCCAGAGCTACTGTCTGATGGCCACAAAGGACAAAACCAACGTGGAAAGCGCTCTCGCGACCTTCACAGAAATGGCCACGGCGGAGGTTTGTGATCATTTTAAGGAAAAACTATACAAAATTAATAAACCCCGAACCAAAGTACTTCTTCTTCGGGGTTCAGGATGAAAATGCGACTAGAAAAAAGTTACTTAAAAATATGTAAATAAGCACAGAAAAAAATGTAAGTACCAGTGCATTGTGGGATTTTGACCCCTTTTTGTAACTGTAATTATTTCATCCCTTCTGTATCTAGAAGGAAGATGCCGCCTCCATTCTCGCCGTGGCCCAGGCGTACATGATTCTCAAGCAGACGCCGCGGGCGAGGAACCAGCTCAAGCGGCTGTCGAAATTTAACTGGTCCTTGGTCGAGGCGGAAGACCTGGAGAAAAGCTGGCTCCTGCTGGCGGACGTGTACATAAAGTCTGGCAAATACGACATGGCCACGGAGCTGCTGAAACGCTGCCTCCTGTACAACAAGGTAGGATGAACAGTGGACATATTCGGCTGGGACCCGTCCTTACAGACTACCTGTCCAGAGGTTTGCCACACGCGGTCACTTGCGCGATCCCTGCCCTGTGCAAGCAGGACTGGCGTGTAACGTGACCAGAGTGAGATAGTGATGTCATTACCCCATACCCATGTCATAGGTGGTAAGATGCGCTCATTCCACCAATTACATCACGGTTACATACTGTCATAGCAGCACAGGCCAAAATGTTGGCAGCCATGAGGGCCGCCATATTTATATACAGGCCGGCTGTTTTCCATTGAACATTTCTGTGTAGTCCTTACCATTCCTGTAAAAATATATATGTTCTGTTATTTGATATTACTAATTTATTAGCATCCAGCTTCTAAGTGTGACGGGGCCCTACATATTAAAGGAACGGACATCACTTACACGCATACTTAGTAGATATGGACTCCTTTGTAATATGTTCATTTCAGGCATAATTCCAGATTGGTAGATTTTAGACGTATAATTAATTATTTATTTTTTATCTGCTTCATTTACCATTTTGTCAATATCCGTCTTCCGTCACATGCTGTTTTTTCTCTGTTTTGGATGAATTCTGTAGTGTTTTTTGCCCCAGATGCTGGATGAATTTGTTTACCCGGGGCTCTGAACGGGTGGACATTCATTCCCGTTGTTTTCAGTCTTGCAGTAAAGCGTACGAATACCTGGGCTTTATTATGGAGAAGGAGCAGTCCTACAAAGACGCCGCCGACAACTACAGACAGGCATGGCACTACAGCAATCAGTCGAGCCCGGCGATCGGTGGGTATTTAACTGCAGGGGGGCGCAAACCTTCCGCAGGCCCATTATGTTACGAAGGATAGTTCCATTTTGGCCCCCAAATCCAAATTTGTTTTATTTCAGCTGCTCACTTAAAAAGAACTAACCTTTAGCCAGTGGGTGTAGAGGACATTTTTATGACACCGGCCACGAGCTGGACACACGGACATCATTCACTTTTCACTCCTGTTATGTTTTAGCGTACTTGTGATTTTTTTTAATGAAGTAGAGAATTTTTTTTCTTCTCTATTGTAAAATGCCACAGTAGATCCAAGGCATCGAAGCCTCTGCTTTTTGGCTTTTTAGCCCTCCTTGAAGACTTAAGTGGGGCCGCGCTCTGGGTGGGGGACTAGAATATCCGGCGCTCCCTTTTTGGCGATTTTAATTGCTAGCTGGGGTTTATTCACTAATCGGTGAGTACAGGAGAGAAGAGCCTTTCATCCCAAGGTACGTCGTACACCGCAGTATCAGCTTAGGGACGTCGGTCAGTCACTCCTGACATCATCTTAACTCGGAATAGTAAATGTGTTTGTTTTTTTTTCTCTTGTATTTACAGGTTTCCGATTAGCCTTTAATTATCTGAAAGATAAGCGGTACACGGACGCCATTGATATCTGCCATAAGGTGAGCTGGGCTTTTACACAGATATTGTGCCAAGCGTGGAGATAAATGTGCTGATACAAGGCAAACAAACTCACGTCTTGTCGTTCTAGGTGCTGAAGGATCATCCGACCTACCCAAAAATCCAAAAAGAGATACTGGAAAAGGCTCAGGCCGCCCTGAAGCAGTAGCAACGATAAATCTCCGCACTTAGAGGGGGCCGAAGAGATCATGAGATACATTTACTATTATTATTATTATCTTTTGTTTATATAGCGCCAACAACTTACGCAGCGCATCCCACAACACATATATATATAAGGGGTCTGACAAGACTAGAATTGACCGACTAAGACAAATCGACACATTAAGTGGACAGAGCCCGACCAAATATTACTTACTTTCTAGAAATGGAGAATAGTATTTCTAGATACATTTATCAGAAATGTGCATTTCCCTGCGCTGTTGATGAACACTGTGCAGCAAAGGAGCTTGCAATCTAGAGGTGAATTCATTGTTAATATGCAGAGAGTAAACATTTTGGAGGGGATATCATTCGCTTGCAAACAGAAAGAATGGCGATGAAAGCGTTAACGGCATTTCCATATTAAGTATCTTTACTGGATGTTAATATTGTATTAAAAAATGTTTTAATGTTCTCGCTGTGTTCTTAATAAAATAATTGTCCTTTTTAATGGATGTTTAATTTATGAAAACAATAAACTATGCTAGTAACCTAGTCCCAAGAGCTTGCATACTGGCACTGCATGTTATGCCTTAATCTCAGGATTTTGGGGTGAACCGGCAGATTCCGAGGGTCTCACAGTCTGCTTTGATTTTATAATACCTGAGAATCCAAATTGGTACTTTTTCTCACAGTTGGAATCCCTGCTTGAATACAGGTGACAATTTAGAATATCATTACCTCCTGACAAGTCATGGTTGTCATAAAGTCTGTTGTGAGAACCGTTAACACTTCTGGAACATAACGACGTTGGTGAGACCACCGATACTACATTGTGTTGTACCATGAAATGTTTCTTTACGGGGAGATCTCATTAAAAGGGCTACCTGGCTTAAGAAAAAAAACAGACAGGGACGTCTC
>VKOC01010883.1:0-10978 GCA_009364415.1 Spea multiplicata
AAAGATATTTATGTATTTTGCTATATAAAATTTCACGAGGTGTCTGCTTCTGATAAATGCCTCTCTTTATATTTAGTTGTGACTTCCACCGCAACGAGAGAATACTCAGTGACTCTGGAATCTAATGAAGTTCAAAGATACTCTTATCGAATTCGCCAAAATATTACATACTATGACTGCAGCCACTCACAAAGATTTCCTCCTAACGCGCAGAAGCTGAGTGTGGATCGAGTGTTTGCTCTCTACAACAAGGATGAGAAAGTTGTGCGATTTGCAATCACAAACCACATTGGATCGGTTCATGGTAAGCTGTGAGACACTGTTTAATATGTGTGGAGCGATAAGTCTGTGGACCAGTGTTGTACAAATTTTTATGACAGAGCTTCTCATTTACGAGTAGAGACTTAATATTGATTTGACTCCTGACCAGGTGACAGTAATCTGTCCCATTACAAGTCAGCAAGGTGGGATACCGATGAACTCACTAATTTTAGAGTCTTTTATATATGGGATCTCATACATGGACAATTGGAACATCTCCTGCATCTCCAGGCTTCCAGAAGTTGTCCGGACTTGGAACTAGTGGAATTAGTGAGCTGAGCTTGGGGAAACCCAAAGCATCTTAGAAACATAGAATTTGATGGCAGATAAGACTCAACCCATCTAGTCTGCCCATTTTCTTTCGGTAGGTAAAAGACTCAAACATATTTTAATCCTTGATTGTGACTTATATTCAGGATAGCCGGGTGCCTATCTAATGCATATTTGAATGCTATCATTTATCTAGCACCGCTCAGTGATGTAAAAGTTCCTAAAATTACATCTAAGCCTCAGACTTTCACTAAGTGAAATTAAATAGTACATCTTATTTAAAAATGAAGACTTCTTGCAGTAAGGGCTGTCCTCATGGGATCATAAAGTGTCCACTGCTTTACATTCTTTGACCTAGGTTGTTCAATTCATACTCAACGCCATAACATAGATACGAAATAAAGATATTAAGCAGGTTTTCTTTAAGCAAGTAGAGTAAATGGTGGCAGCCGTGGACTATAATTCCAATTGTGGGACACAGGATACCTCTGTCTTGTGGAACATATTGGGAGTTGTAGTACACTCGGTAGGGTGTCTACTTCATCATTTAACAATAAAGTAGGATTTCCCCATTTCATTTTCTCTTTTTATTCTCTACAAGTTGTCTTTCAGCTGGTTTTATTATGTGTGTTCATATGCGGAGGGCAGGGAGGCTCTACTTGTCTGATTTCTCGTGTAACAATGTCCCTCTTCTGTTCTTTAAAAGCCTGAGTAATTTGGCTCAGCCTTTTGGGTCAGGAAGTCAAGGAATATAATGTCTACCATAAAATATCCCAAAGAAGGGAAATACTATTCATTAGCCAGACACAAAGAGCAGGAGATAAAGATCCCTATGAGAATGTCAGAGGAACAAAGCGAGTAGGATGTGTGAAGGCAGATTACATGCTTGTGAAAAGCAAATGGTGTCTTTAGTCCTGTGGTTAAGAACGTCTGGATTAACAAACTGATGTAAAGGGGGATCTCTCCGAGCCGTAAATTGTCCGAGCACTTAAAGAAAGGCACTCATCAGGAGCCCCTGAATGGGGTGTGAAAAACTTAATGAGCTGTCCTTTCATCCAGAATTGGATTGGAAAGATGTGTGCTGTTTTCTTTACATTGCAGTGGTTTTTTGTTTTTGTGTTTTTTTTGCCTGAATTCAGAGTTTCTTAAACTTTTATTGCGTGTTTTATCTGCTTTCTCTCCTCCCCTCACATCTTCTTACCACCGAATCAACACTAGTAAAAATGACCAGCATATGATTAGTAAATATCATGTAAATATACATGTAGAAAACTACAATGAATCCTGCAGGCATTTGTTTGTGGCCCGGGGGCCTGATATAGCACTTTCCCCTAAGGTCCGTAAAGAGATAACAGACACTTACAGTTCTACCCCACAGCCCTTCCCCTTCATAAACTGTGAAGACATAATAAAAAGAAAAAACAGATCCAGCCCCAAAAAATGGAGGATCACAGTTCCCAGGGGTTTCCCATCCCCCACACAGTGTGTTTTTTACAATGTTGGAGAATTTTGCCCCCTTTGTTTCTACCCCACAGTGAGGAGGACTGATTCCTTATATACACGTGTGTGTGCATTCAGTGTCTCCTGTCCCAAATAAGAATTTATTAGGGGTTTGCAATCCCCTGAAAGGATGATTTCTGAAATAAAAAATGCATATTTTTTTGCTTTCTGTCCACCCATCCATCCCAAACTTACCAGGGTGGGGAAACCTCCATCGATCCTTCAGCATGTAATAGTTTGGCTAAGGGGTGGGCATGGTCCAATCAAAATCTACTATAATTTTAAATTTGTTATGCACTAATTTGCAGCAACAAGTCAAATTAACACTGACATTTGTATGGCTTAACTGAAATATTTTACTCAAATTTAGCCCATAGCAATTATTTTAATATAATGCAAAATAATTTACAATATGGCTGCCCTCAGATGACCCGTATAGTTTACTGGTGAATTTTGGGTTATTAGAGAACTATTCTGTAGTGATATGTTTTCATTTTGATTTGGATTAACAGTACTTATTACAGACTTATTTATTTTTTATTTTAGAAATGGGTGGTCAGGATTCTACAGAGGTTAACCCTTGCTATGATGGCACCCATTTATGTGACACAAAAGCCCGCTGCCAGCCAGCCTCAGGACTCAACTACTCCTGTGTGTGCGCATCGGGGTTCCAGGGAGATGGCCGCGAGTGCACCGGTAAGCGGATCTGTGCCATAAATATTTCTAATGGTCTGATTGTTAGATGTTGGTATTAAAAGAAATTTCTCAGTTAAAAGGAACTACCAACATTTTTTGTTACTGCTTTCGGTTATTAAACAGTATTAATTTTCACATAATATATTAAACTAGCCCATGTGTGTCACATATGTGTTTTCTTTCTGCTATCTTAGCACACCCTGACTCCTTATCGTCTGTGGATAAAAGGACTTCATTAGCATTGCCATAAAGCACAAGCTCAGTGTGGTGTTTGACCACAATGTCAGCCTCCAGGTCTCTAAACAAGAGTTTATTGGAAGAAATGTTACTATTTTCTTCAGTGCTAAACTAATTTACTTATTCTTATTGTCCTGTTCATTCACATCTTTTGGTCTCCTTGATTTCAAGAATGAACAGGCGATGGTATATAGAATGAGCCTATGTCCAATTCCAAAATACATCTGATAATACTCTAATGGAAGAAAGAAAATGAACTTTGTTCATTACCATGTTAGTTCAGAATTAAAAGCTAACATTAATTGCTGTAGAAAATGTATTTTTTATTCTACGTCCTGTTGTGTGTTGTTTTTGTCAGATGTTGACGAGTGTGAAGTTGGAATACCCAGATGTGGACAGAATACTATGTGCATCAACCTTCCAGGAAGCTACAAATGCGAATGTCTGAATGAGTACTCATTTTCTGAAGACGGCCACAACTGTGTGTGTAAGTGCCTTCACTGGCTTCCAGGACTACCGAAAGGCTCTCGGCCTCTCAGGCATAAAAAAGGAGGGGTATTTATTAAAAAAAGACACTTCTGAATGACTTTATTAGAGTGAATTTCTCCTACAAGAAGAACTGAGATAGCTCTGTATAATGTATAGTTAAACTGGTGGTCTTTCCACAGATTTCACTGTGCATTATGAAAGAGCAACTTGGCCCTTGCAGGTGAAACTCACACGGGATTACCATTGATGAAACATTTAAATTGGCAAAATAAAGTAATCTCACCGAATAAATCCCTATGATTTTGGTGTCTTCTCCTACTTTACCTGGTGTCATTATTGTATTCTAATATGAGGACAATATTAATCTCTTTAACGCTTCTATTGTACTCCCACATTCCTGAATGTTCTCAATTATTCCAGTTAAAGATATTCTATCCTTGATATCAACAGTTCTGTTAACAATCTGATTTCCCGGCCACACAGACACTTCTTTGTATTCACAACAATTCTATTGTAGACCTTCCATAAGACATGTTTCTTACATATACAAAAGAGATGACCATCCGATAGGTAATGTCCTCTGTAAGGTTTAGGACACATTTCAGACCATCAGTGGTCAATCTGTTGTCTTATTTGGGAGCTACACAACCTTTGGCATGGCTGAATTCATATAACTTTCTGTTTCACAACCCATATTTATTTTACCTCATCCGTACAAAGGTAGCCTGAACCGATCAAGAAAACAAAGCAGATTAACTAAAAGAAGAGAGAAAATGTAAGGGGAAGGAACAGTCATGCAGATCTTGAGGACCTAGTGGGTGTTTAGAGTACCGAACTATGTCTTTAGTGAGTGTCTGTCCAGCTATGAGAATTATACCCGGTAGAGAATGGACTCTATAACCTTTGGAAAGAGTTAATATTTGAAATGCCATTGAACTTCACAGTGAGTTAGCTCACCATCTCTAGTAATGATGAGCTGCTTTATCCCTGAACTTTGAAATAGCCTTTTGGAGCTCAGTTACTTTAACTATTGTTTGAAATCAGTAGTAAAATTTGGACGTCTCAAGCTATGTCTTTATAGTCAAGGGATTCTCATATAAGCCAATTTCCCTTTAAAACGGATGCTATGTTTAACACTTTCATTAAATTCTGTTTTAGTGACGAGACCGCCAGTCAACCCTTGTGAAGATGGCAGCCACACGTGTAACAGAGCTTCTTCTCGCTGTGTTCCTCGTGGAGACGGGGTTTTCACATGTGAATGTTTTCCTGGCTTTATCAAAAGTGGAGAGAACTGCATTGGTAAGATCCCTAGATTTTTCTTCATTTCATTGTTCTATTAGCTAGCATAATTCTTAACCCCTTCAGTTGATACGTTTGATGATACTTCTAGACTAAATCTTTGTATATAAGAATCTTGTCATTATGATAATTGTCACTGGCTTAAAAACGTAAGACTTAAAACAAACATGTTCCTGTTCCCCCGCTGCTGAGCACACACTCACCGAGTGAGCTGTTTTATGTTGCTGTGGTTGGCGTGTGATGCCTTTGTTAGTAGCAGAAATAAAGTTGAGGGAGCAGCGTAAAGAGCAGTCTTTGGTGTCCAATGGACATGTGTGAAGACAAGCGTGTGTATTGAAGTATAGGCGAGACAGGGCGCATAGGAGGGAGCCATGTTGAAAAAGAGAGACATACCAGGGAATGGTAGGAAACTTTTTTGTGTTAATGACCGGCACATATGCTTGTACATGTTATATATGTCTGTCAAGGTGTGATACTTTGTATGATCACTTTACAAGCCCATTACATGACTCACTGACCTGTAGACTTCAAAGGATCTTTGTTTTTTGTGACTTTCTTGTGTTGATTTGTCCATCTGATAAGATGATCGCTCATAAATCATGCCCATTTTTATTTGTATGCGCAAGTCCTATGCCATTGTTAAAGCATGACATTGTGGATGATAGAAGAGAGGACTTCTACATTCAATGAGTGCTCATTCTGTTCACGCACGAGGACACATTATGGGGTTTATTCCATATTCCCCAAAAAAGTACAGAAAAGGGGGGGACTCGAGGCAGCCAAGGTCGTGCTCACCAAGCATTTCCAAGCTCAATCTGTTGTGAGGTTTGAGTTCCTAGTGCTTGTGTCAGTATGGTGACTAGCGGAGGGCTTGTGGTTTTACAAGGAAGCTACAAGAGGAGAAAGAGAGAGGGCATTTTTAAGGATGGTCAGAGGGGGAGGGGATCAGCAGGAAAGCAATGTGCATTTGAAAACGTAAACAGAATTTGGCCAAAAAGATCCTTCCCTTTTAACCACATGTTATAGTACTTTATCACCTTTGGTGGAATACGATGCCTGGGGGTTACGTCTAAAAACATGAGACAAAGAGCTCAGGGCATTAAGGTAATTATTTATGGAGGTCCCATCTGAATTCAGCTTATAAAGGTAAATAATCTCTAGCCTTGAAACAGAATATTCTAAAACAAATAATCATAATTACATTTTTAACAAATACTTGCTTACAATACCATTTTTTCCCAGGATATACAATATTTTGTTTGCCAGAGTCAGAGTAAAAATGAAGATAAAACCCCTTTTTTAAAATGCCAGATCAGATACAATACAATCTCACAGATCATCAAAGTTTGGACATCAAACAGAACCATGCTTTCTGTCTGGGGTTTCTTCTGATTAACGAGGGTTTTTCACACGTCCGCTTTATAACTTTAAGCTTTATAAAAAAGTGTGTCTGTAAGCGTAAAATTGTCACTTTAAGTAACGACTACAATCATTTTGACTTTGTAGCCATAAAGTGCTATTTATCTCAATTTGCAGCTTGAACAGACACAAAGAAGAGTGCTTTGCTAGAATGATTTGCTTTGGTGTCCTTTTTGTGTTATCTGCAGGTATTTGTGTATTGCCGTATGTGATGTTATACCTTGTCTAAGAATGTAAAGCTGGAAAAGCCTGGACTAAGTATACTGGAGTCTGGCTTTGCATTTTGGGTAAAGCATAAGCTGGAATTAAAGGTGCTGTTCCACTTACTCACCAAAATGTAACAAATATGTGACTAAATACAGCATCAGTGTCATCATTCCTAGTGTTGAATGTACAAACCTTTCCCAGAAATAATTTAGTTGTGCAAAACTTGTGTGATTAAACCTTCACCGGAAAGCATCTTAATAGCTAAGAAAATAATGACATCATTTATAACTGCGGGGTTAACCTCCCCTGCTCAGGGAGTAAAAAGGCTGCTTGTAATAACTATTTAGACATACATGCTGTCAGATGGCGGCAAATACACATCAAACAGGACAGCAGGAAAAGCTGCAGTTTTTATCTCATATAAAAAAAGATCTGGACCTAATTTTAGTGAGTGATTTCACTTTAAAGTCGGATACTAATGATACCAGCATGCAGCTAGTTGTAAATCCCGCTTTGTATCTTCCTTGAACACATGTTAGCGACTGTAGGTTGAGCAGATGTGGTCCAGATGCGTTATTTTTATACTAATGTATCTCCTTTAATATTCATATTAAAGGGATGCCAGCGGGGCTGGCCCAACATATTGTGCTGCCTTAAGTACAATGATGAAATGCTGCCTTCGCCACCAGCTAAAATCATGCCCACATCCATTATGTTATGGCTAACAAATTCACTCTCTTATGCTCACTCACACGCTCTCACACTGTCATTCACACGCTCTCACAATGTCTTACCGACTGCTTCCATGTCCCTATCTCCTTCTGCATTCTTTTCTTGGTCTTCTTTATTCGTCCGCTTCTCCGTGAACCTGTCCTCTGTAGAAAAGGACAGAGCTTCTCGGCACAGCCTTTCCATGATTGGAGGAAGAAAGTCTGTTCCCATGGCTCCGACTTTTTGTGGACGTACATAGAGAAGCCAGAAAATTGCATATAGATTCACAGAGAAAGACAGGTACAAAATGGTACTCTTTCTCCATGAATCTATCCTGAAAGAATATGCCTTGGGGCGGCAAAGTGCCACCCTGTCAAAGTTCCGCCTGCGTCCCATGGACCCACCAAGACCCATGTATGGGCCGGCTCTGAAAGCCTGACATGGAGCCTGAACACAAAGTACTGGGTAACGGCAATGTGGGCTATAACTATAGCTGATACTATGAGTATCCTGACGACACAGGTAGCCAAACAATTCCAGAGTGATCCGTGACATGCGCTTGGGTGTGCAGATTGTGTTTTATTGTACTTTGTTCAGCTTTTGACAGTTGATGCTTGTGGAAAAATAGAAAGAAGGGGCAGATTGTCAGAATATCTGTCTAATGAGTAAACATATGCATTTACCACCTTTAGCCACAGAACTTGGCTTTCCTGCAGGGAAATAGTCCCTTACTGATACAAAATATCTCCAAAACAACTCAATTGAAAAACAAATAATGATTTGCATGTTTCAAGTTTGAAAGTATACTAATTTAACATTTCTTTTTGCTGTTTTAGCCAATTCTGACATCTCCTGCTCAGAGAAGCGACGCCTGTTGCTTAACGAACAAGGACTCCATGGCGCCCGTCCTTTGGTTGGCAGTTTTGTACCTCAGTGTGATGATGAAGGAAACTACAGCCCATTGCAGTGCCATGGAAGCACGGGTTACTGCTGGTGCGTTAACAAAAAGGGCGAAGAAATCGAAGGCACGAGATCGCCCCCTGGTGGATCAGCCCCACAATGCAACACTCCGGGTAAGTCTGTATATACTGAGCTTAGTACTCCCAAAACCCCGTGCTTAGCCCGGAAGGGACAGTGCGCTTGCTATATTCTATATTTTAGTTTTGACTGGACTCAGAACCAGGTTTGCTGGAATTTGGTCATGTTTCCTAAGCAGGATCATCCCTATTGCGGTGCGGGGCAACGTGACTTATATGGGGCCTCACAGAGAAAACACTGGGAACCAGGGGTTCCAAAATGATCCTGTCTAAAGCCCCGCAGTAACTCTAACGTGTTGTACTTTATGCAACTCCTTTTGTGTAACAGTAAATATTATTTAATACATATTTTATTAATATATTGCACATAAAAATTAAGCAAACTAAAAAAACAGCAGAAATATTCCTTAAGTATTATATACCTTTACCCAGCTGCTTCCTTCCTCATAACAAAGTGGGGAGACTTTTACCAAAGGCAGCCTCAACCAGAAGTCCCTGTCTGTACAGTGTCCAAGGCAGTTGTAAGGGAGCGGTGAAATATGTCATCCTCCTACAGATTGTCGACCCTCGTTGCTCTAATAACCACTCGATTAAACCCCAAACACTTGCATACATACGCACTCTCCCTCTTCCCTTTTACCAGGTGTCACGAACACTAAAAACACACACATAAACAGCATACACTCACACACACATGCTAACACCATACACGCTAACACACTCACACTAACACCATACACTTACAAGAAAGATTAGAAATAATATTGCAAAAACTTTAACCTGGATAATAACCCCAAAGTATGAAACAGGAAATGTTGCTATTTTTTTTGAGTAAATCTGGATAGAAAATAATCCCACACCTGCATTTTAAGGTTAGTTAATGTCCTATTTTTCTTGTAGCCGAGATAAAGAACACACCTTGCTTAGCAGATCGTCGGCGTCTGCTTGAAGAGCTGAGACCCAGAGGCGCCCGTCCACTGGTGGGCAGTTTTGCACCCGAGTGTGATGAGGAGGGTAACTACGTCCCGCTGCAGTGCCATGGAAGCACGGGCTACTGTTGGTGTGTTAATAGTCATGGTGAAGAAATAACTGGCACAAGAACCCCCCCTGGCAGAGCACCTCCTCAGTGTGGCATTCCAGGTATGTCCTTGTATTTTTAGATGGACAAAAGCCATTTGAAAAAGGTTTACAGTGCTCCCTCTAAGATGAACAATTCAACTCTATCTAGCCTCTACTGTATTTTCCATTAGAATTAAACCCTTAACTATCTCAGAATATTCTGTTGGATTATTGTAGACCTCGTTACCACCCATGATAGGAGAGTGGCGCACCTCGTTTGACTGAAATATTGATTTATTTTATACAGAGCCCACCCAGAGACCGCAGACCGTATGCGAACGTTGGAAGCAGAGCCTTTTGGAGCACTATGGAGGGAACCCCAACGAGCAGCAGTATGTTCCTCAGTGCGACCCGTATGGTGACTTCAGCCCTCTGCAGTGTCATGGCACCAGCGGCTACTGCTGGTGTGTGGATAAAGATGGTAGAGAAATTCCTGGATCTAGAACGGAGCCTGGAATGACCCCTGCATGTAAGTATAATTGTTAACCCTTGCACGTAATTAGGTCAGGTCCTGTGCCTGCAGGCAATAAGTCATTGTAGTTCTTCACCATAGGACTACCAAGGGGCATGCGATATTCTGGAGAACTGGAAATTAAGTCGGGCTTCATGACCTGACAAATTATAGGCCCTGACCCTAAAACGATAATTTATCACATAAATAACCCACCTAGAAAGTGAATTATTGTCCTTATTGGGTTAGTAGCTCTGAGCTCATGTTTATTGTATATAACTAAAAATGTCTTCGTGTCTTGTATGTTTAAACAGGTATCCCGACTGTTGCCCCACCGACTGTGCGGCCAACACCTCGCCCTGATGTAACCGTTCCTGCGACCGGCACTTACCTCCTGTATGCACAGGGCCAGCAGATCGGATACTTACCTCTTAACGGCACAAGAATGAACAAACAGAAAGCCAGGACTCTGCTGTCACTTCATGTAATGTATCCACATCTCTAAGGGGGGTGGGGGGGCTGGACATACAGCTGGTTCTGGAGCCGGATTTATTGTGTATTTTATGGCCAATACTAATGTGTAACAAACATCTGAGGTCTTGTGTGCTGCGTTGTGCTGCGTTGTGCTTTAGTACGGTACATTTCGAATGTTTTCTTTTAACTGTATTGTCTGTTTTGCTGAAAATCATTAGCTCAGGGCATCACATATTAGGGATAATTACAGAAACATCACTGAAGTGTTAATGCTCTCAGAAGTCCGTCCATTCCAGCAGGAAGTCAATTAAAGTTTTATACACATGGAAGAAAATAACCCGTGGCTGGACAGCTGTTTTTAACTAAAGCTCTCATCATTTTCCAAGTCATGACTTTGAAAAAGCATCCATTCCCACCAAGTCATTTGAAATCTGTTGCTAATTTAGCTTGGCATCTGTGAACTGTAGCTCCCATCATGCATAACCAGCCTTTGGGTCTATGGGCTTTTGGATTCGGGTCATTTTTTTCTTTTTTTGAAGTTACACATTTTTATTTTATGCCCCAATCTTGACAAAAATAGAATAATCACAAAGGGGAAAAATGCAGTCTGGACATTATCAATAGCAAAGTTCTATAGATTTGTGACAATTCTCCATTTTATTTCTGTATCATGTTATCCGTATTTGTAGCGCTGGTGAGCGGCGGCTCGATAAATACCTGGAGACAAAAGATCTTTTTTTTTTGTTTT
>VKOC01010884.1:0-19020 GCA_009364415.1 Spea multiplicata
CATTCATTTTTAGTTGAAATTAAGTTTTTCCTTTCGTTGTCTCCAATACCCATTATTCTCCCCAACTTATTGCGCTGTATTATTGCACCGCTGCTTTTGCCGTTACTGGTGCAACGATTTAGAACATCCCAAATGTATTGCATAAAATTACGCACATATAGATGATCTGACACATTTAATGGAATTATATATTTTTAATCACTGCGCTGAAAGTATTCGGATAAATATCTTAATCTGGACTCACTATATGTGTAAGACCCGTATGGCCACCTCATAATGACATAAAACAAGTGCAGTCGCAACGCCATTATAAATTTGGCTCAGATTGGCAACACAACTGAAAAAATGTTAACGTTTTCCAACACTGGTGCTTTTTTTTTGCTGACTAAACAGCGCTGCGGTTGCAAAAATAAAACCCAACGGGGTTAGCAGTTGTCGCAAGTGCAAATTTCGCATCACTTTGACAGAACTTTGGGATTGGGAAGCCATTGTTTTCCTATGTGTCTGCCCTGAGCGGTAATAATTTGGGGTGGCTCACAGTGATACTCACGGCTGCTCCCCGCACTCTCCTCACTGTGGATCGGCACTGATTTGTTGACGTCCCTTCATCCCAACCGTTTCTCGGGCAACAAACCCCGCCTTCCATAAGCTAAACCACTGGCTCCGGCCTCTTTAAACGGATGGAGCCATTCCTACCGATGGTCACCCACTGGCCGCTCGCTGACCCCAGCACTTGTTGTCATGCAATGACCAATAACTCATTTACATACATACACTCGTACATTTTAATTGCACATGTTCGCGTTTAATAACCATCAAACCACTAAGCAATATAATGTTATGCACAGCTGTCCGCTAATCATTATATAGAAGTTGGAAGCAAGTCCGTATTTGTCTCCTCTGAAGCTTCTGTACAACTGGAAAGTAATGCCATAGTAAAAAAAAACAACGGAACGCTAGAGTGCCTGCTGCGCTACTCGCGTTGTAAACACTAGAGAGCAATGCATGTCACCTGACACCAGCTATAAGCGCCGTCCTTAAGTGTTTCCGAGGTAGCCATTTGCCTGGAGCGCAATAATGTTTTATCTTTATGAGAATGGCTTCGCCAAAATGGCTCCTGCATTGCAGACACAGAAGAGGTGTCTCGTGTTGTTTAGAACTCTAGTCAGCTGCCCACTTCCCTGTACCAGCTGTATGCTTGAAGATGGAACAATAGTATAGAACCCGCCTGGTTCTGTTCCTGTGTGACGTCACCGCGCGTGCCCCAGGTGAGTGTGCTAGCCGGGTATAAAATAAACAGACCTTGACGCCCTTTGATGCATGCTAGTCCTGTTTGTGGAGAGGCAGGGAAAGCAGATGTAGGGTTGCAGGTAATACCTATACCAAGTTTTGGCCAGGCTCTTATAATTCTGTATAATTTCTATCTATGGCCAAAACTAGTATAAACCATAACAGTAAAATATCATGTACAACATATTGTAATCAAAGACAAAAAAAGTGGCCAACAGGCCTGACGAGCTGAATGACTGTTAAAAAATACCAGCAACAAAAGCAAAAATAAAAATACAGCTTATCTTGTTTCGCTCATGAACTTGTATTTTTTTTTCGAAAGAAAAATGAACACCGTCCTCACCATTAAACCTAATATGCAGGGCGGCCTTCATTGCCATTTAAGCCAAAGCAATGTCCAGCGCTAAAGTGACAAATAGAATTAAATAGTCTAAAAGCAAACACGTTGGTCATCCTTGGGATGAGAGACCCAGGGACCTCTCATAAACAACTGTGTCTGTGCTCAAAACATGCAAAAATACAGCTCTTTTGTGCAGGTCTTACCATACTGATGTTTTAGAAAGTAATTTTATCCTATCCTAAGTATATTTACATGCAAGAATACCATGGCGACAGGAGAGAGTGGGCTGAAGAAAACATAGTCTAGTCCAAAATGTGTGCCTCCTCTCCAGCTGCATGTTGCATGGCTCTTGGATAAGATATCATACATTGATTAGAGCCATGAAGAGAATAAACCAAGAAAGGAGCGTGGGTAAAGGGAAAAGGGTTCACCAGAATGGTTAGAACCATAGACTTTACAGTGAGGTCCATCTGAGTACAGCAGTTTTCCTTTTACAGCGATCAGTGCAGTTCTATGATCCAATAATCCATTTCTCTACTTAGTCGAACTTCACTTGGATATGGTGGTCGTGCGTTTTCCTGGTGGCTGCTCCCTGATTTCAGCCAGTGCCATCTGGACTTTTGTGCATGCGGAATATTCTTTTCCAGCAGCATTGTTCAGAACTGAACCTTGGTGCAACCCATTTTCCAATTGCCAATCGCAGTCTAGCCAACTGAACAAGTGAATGTCATATGAAAATGAAAGAGGTTGGGTTTAAGCTCCCAGCAGTTTATTTCACGAAACAACAACATGGCAGACAGTAGGAGTCTTGGGCAGGATGGACTTCAGTGAGTACACAAATAAAGCATATGAAATATCGGGAGAATATTCCGCTTATCTCAGCAGATGCCACCAGACATTTTATGACAGATGGCGCATTAGAGATACTCTTTATGCGATTCTTTGGTACTTTTAGTTTCTTGTTGGTTTGTGGCATTATAGATAGGATGTTGGATACAAAGACTGGAAGAAAATGCCTTTGAGAACACACAAGATACATTACATTCATTGTGCAAGATTTCTTCCATGGCGCTGGACGGCTTCTCTAATTAATGGTTCCTTGGGTAGTAGCTACATGGGAAATAGGAACACAGTAATTATGATAGCCGTCTCGTTGTCCTACAGTTCTGCTTAGCTCCTTTTTTTGTTTGTTACAGAGGAAAGTTACAAATCAGTTTAATCCTGCCCATGGGCAGTCCAGAACCGAAATGTGAGGCAGATTTCCTCAGCACGAAGGAAATAACAACCCCAAACGGATGTTTTGGCCTCAGTGGGATCTGTTTGGTATCCCTCCAGGCACAAGAAAGCAAAGAAGGTCCTCGTCTGGACTCACCTTTTCACATGGGGTGGGCCCCAAGAGATCCCCCGAAGGGTGAAATATCACACAAAAGTGTGTTTTTAATAAGGTTAAAGCAAACTTCTGGACCTCGTTTGAGATTAAAGTTTTGTCAAATTAAGTTAAATTATGTTAAACTAAATGCGCATAGATCCTTGGAATTTAGTCTTGTTATAACTAAAATCTGCGGAGTCGCCTTTTTTAACCAGCAATTATATAAAGTATAACTGTACTGATTGATGTTTATGTAGTGCTGGTGTAGCGTGGTTTTCATTTTTATCAACCATAAAATATATACCTGCACTGAAAATAATCCATTTTAACACATACTTTACTTTGTTTGTATCAGTAAAAAAACATTACCACTTAACATGGTTTAATGTGACATATTTCTGGGCATTCTGTAGCTATTATTATATGAGTAAGCACTCTATACAATTTGTATGCATATTTTACATTAGTATTTATTTTGATTCTGTATAATTACAAAACAAAATATAATTGCTCGAAATGGAATTTGGTGTAGAAAAGATGGCGTGCTTGTGAGCTTTCTATTTTCCTGTTTTCTGGGCCAACATAAAATTTGCAGTTATTATTTGCTTAATTATGAGGTGGCGGAATACTCCATGTGGTTGTACAGTAGGCACGAAATTCTAGCTTTGTTGAGTCATCAAAAAAATTGAGTCAGTTTAAAGCTACGTCTTTTGGCCTTGCTCCTGATTTATTGTTTTAATTATCTTTAGCAGTAAACACATATCTCAACACATATACCGTATTGGCCCATTTATAGGCCGCAGCCTTATAGTTTGGTGCTATTTTAAAGAATAGCACCAAACTCCTAATATGCTTTATGTTTCCCATATATGCCACTCTGCCCCCCACCGATTACCAATGCATCCCCAAACTCCCTGATGTCTTGCGGGGGCAGCCGGTGGATGTCTGCACGATGGGTGTAGACAACCTCTGCCGCTGCTCGGCGCTTCCGCCGAGGCTTTCGTGCCGGCGCTCTGTCATAGAAGCCCTGGCGGAAGTGCCTGCAGCAGTGGGGGTTGTCTGCATCTCGCAGACGTCCACCTGCTACCAAAGAGGAGAATACAGGTCCTCTGCAGCGCTGTGGGGGACCTGGAGCCTAACCCTGCTGCTTGCCAGAAGGGCTAAATGACAAAAGAAAAAAAACCCTGCCTGTCACCCAGAACTGCATCAGGCAAGCATCGGGCACTACGAATTGTGAATCCCTGCGCTAAACTCTGATTATAGGCCGCACCACCTCTTTAAAGACTTAAAGTGGGGGGGGGGAAGTGCGGCCTGTAATCGAGCCAATACCATATATTTTACTCTGTACTGTTATTCAGTGCATGGTTAAGAGATATAAATCCTATTTTGCCCTTCTAGCCCCAAGAACAGAATAACCCATACTGGAATGGTAAAACGGAATCTCTCTCTTTGGGGATTATTGGCTAAAGGAAGAATAGGGAGTAGAGTCTGCAGGAGGCTTGTGGTGGCAACTCCTTGACTTCACTATATGTTATGAGCTTGGCTGGTCCCGTATAATGTGTATTTAAACCAGTGAGACCACCTAAGTCACCTCACCCATTAATGAATGCACTACACAGGGATGTAGGCCCAGCTCAGCCATTCTAGCTGGAGGAACCTGCCAGTGTGGGGCCTTCTTAATAAATAGTGAAGGGACATATTGGAAACGACAATCCTCCTGCAAACTCTCTTGCCAACTCTCCCTTTAGTGAATAGATGCACCTGAATCACAGGTGGAGAGAAAAAAAACCCACTGGGTATTGCGAACAGAAGCTCCTCCATGAAAATAATGTGTGGATCTACAAAAGCATTATAATTTTCATTTGTTTTATCCCATCATGACTTGGCTGCGTCTATGTCTTACACCTTCTTCTCGGCTGCTTCTATGTCATGGGTTCCGATAGGTGTTCATTGAATAGACACAGACTTCTTTTTGTCACACACGAGCACTTTAGCAGTGCCGATATGTTATAGTAGTGATATGAGAATATAAACCACAACATTATAATGAACGAGAGGCTTGTTACAATTTAACCTTGACTGTCAGACAGTAACTTAATGATGCAGAAATAGTTGACTACAGAATTGTAAACAATTGCTTCCCCACCTAGGAAGTAAAACATTCGAGTTTGAAACAAACCGTGTGTGTGGCGCTGATGGAAAAAAGTATACTTTAAACAAAACAAGGCTCACCATAAGTCTGGTAGGTTGTACAACAGTTTAAATTTGACATTACTGCCAAACCACATTGTTCTACCTTTTTAGCATGTTTATATACCGTTAACTCTTGATGACGTTCATATTGTGTTGTGAGCTCTAAGCAATATTGCATCTGTTTATTTTTCTGCACAGTTCAACAGCTCTCATCTCACCATGCCTCATGCTGCTCCCATCATAAGTGGTATTCAGAAGCTTATCCTCTATGAGACTAGAGCGGTGAGTACCTGCATTCTGTTCTTTGGTGATGCCTCCGTTATTAATGTTATTAATGCATGGTTATCATTGTGGCTTTATCTTCTACTGTGACGTGATAAACCCAAGTCTTGATAGCACAATTAGAGCTTATGCACTTTGAGAAAACTATAAAGCCAACAGCTTTTGTTGTTGTGTAACCTTTTTTTGTTTTTCGACAACTTAATGTGGTGTTTATTTTACGACAAGCAGTTTATATCGCTCAGACTTATAATTACCAATTGTTACGCCTCAGAATATTATATTACAGTGATTTACTAAACAATTGAAATGATTTATAGATAGTATATTGAGAATATCATTTGTATAGAAAGAGCGTAGTTGATATTGTGGCCAACCGTGTTTAGCACTTCACCTTACGGACCATTCACAAGTTAACCTTTAACTCTGCTGACCAGACTGGACTTTACTTGTATACTGTGCAATCAATACAAAACAACTTATATATTCACTAATATACAAGATTTTGCAAATATGTGCTTTTAAGTTGTGCCAGTTGTTAGCAAGGGTATGCAACCTCAATGACAACATTGATATGTTTATGTGTGTGTAATTTACTATTTATTATTTTTCTTATTAAACAGTTTTTGACTTATTTTAAAGACTTAAAAAGACAGTTATCACAACCCTTACTTTGCCATACTCTGCCATATAACAAGCCTGTCATCACATTTCCAACACTCTTGCCATATAAGTTCTGGGCTCGGTGAGGCCATGTTATGAAGAGACAGCAGTTCTTCAATCCGTTAAAAAAATACCCACCACCACTGGAAGATCATCGCACAGACCCACCAGACATGCGGCATTGGTCCTACTTCACCACAACATGCTTCCCCATGCTTCCCCACAACATGCAGCATTGATTCTCCACCTCCGCAAACATTTTAGACGATTTGGCTGGTACCAAGTACCATCTATAGAATATTTTTCTAGACGTCTTATAGTGGGACACATACTTAGGTACACCCTACATATTCAAGAGGGCACAGTACCACTTCTGAATTGAGACTATGTTGTCCCACTCCTCCTCCAATTGCAACATGAAGGGCAATTTGGAATCCATGTCTACATTATTCAACATGGCATACTACATTGAAATAGCCCCTGGAAGGTAGGGGGCAAACTCCCCATAGATATGAGAGGAGTGTGATTTTGGCAGTCTTCTGATACACTGAAATATGGATTGTACAAGGACAGCCTAACCCTTCTTGCAGGAGAAACTTGCCAGCATTGGCACTTAATATTGAAGGGAGAACGAAAAAACCCACAAATCTCCTGACAGGTCTCTTTTTGTGAATAAACCCACATTTTGCAAGTTGCAGATAATACTAAAACAATTCTCATAAAGGCCTGTCACACATACTTAAAAAAAGGTAAATTCCACAAATGTTGGAAAATGGTTCTAAAATTGGCTGTTGGTTGTTAAGGGACTTCATTTGCAGAGTTCCTAGAGTTGGGTAAAACAAGTAACAGTATGTTTTGATCTCTATACCTAAAACAAACTTTAGAAGAAATGCTGCAACATTAAAAGGTTGGTAACGCTTTCCATTATCTAGAAGGTTTGTGATGCTGTTCAGGATGCTTTTGAGGTCCAAACATCTTCAGATTACTTTTATACAACCTGTTTCACAATCTGCCTACATTAATGGCTAAGGAAACTAAACTGTGTACTTTAATAGGGCATAAAGGCCTAAAGCAACATTTCTTCCAGTGTTTTCATAGTAATGCTAACAGTTTTGTTGTACAGTGGGTACTATGATACACCAGCAGTCGGCAACCATCTCTAAACCGTTTTTTTAGTAAAGATTGACCTTGTTTTGTAATAATATATCCGTGACTAACATGCTTTATATTCCTACTCAGATGCATAATCTGCCATGTGTCTGTCCACCTCCTCAATTAATTCAAGCCCTTCTGGAGAGAAAACATGTTTTGCTTTGATTTGCTTCAGTCCTGAAGAACTGTGTCAGTGGCACAGCAGTTACTTACACAGTAACCAGGCGTAAACGCATTGGCACAGGCTCTCCACTTCCAAATGCTACTGTAGATGGAAAGGACAGGTAGAAGAAGTGCTACTAAATTTACAAACATGCTATAGCAAACTTGGCATAATTGCTATGTAACTATATGAAATTGACAAATGTGTGGAACTTTCTGCCAGGAGGTGTTCATGGGTCTACTTGCCACTTTTTCTTAATTATAAGTAATGGATCTAGCTGCCTGCTGCTTATTTAGTCTAATAGCACACCGTTACCTAAACAAAATGAACTTATTGTGATGTTATTGCAAATGTACACAAGGCACAAGGCGGGTGGTCTTTGTGCAGCTCTTAGCTTTTGATTATTCCCTATTGTGACCTGTTTTTCGAATAATATCAAGAGATTATTATGCAAAATTAACACAACAGCCATGTGCTGTTGAACTCTTCATCCCTAGATGACCTGACAGCATAGTCTCTTGATTGGGTATCCTAAGCAGAAATTCCAATTGCCACTAGACACAATTGTCCAGATAAGAATGATAAGTACTTTTGCTACTTTTCTTAGTTATAGATCATGGGTCTACCAGTCTGCTGCTTATTGAATTCAGTGGGTATTTTCACAATGATGTTTCAGTAAATGCAATTGCTAAGATTTAATTCCAGAATTTTCAAACTAATAACTAATTTTATTAAAGACAGGAGACAAGTATTATGCATTAAAATGGAGTAAACTTATTTTAAAAAATATGTAAAGAGAAAAAACATACATATACATGTGCATAACATAACTTGGATAACCAATAACCAATCATAGTGCAGCACAGGCTATAAAAGGTAAAGTAACAGAATGTAGTTCCTCTTTCTTTCTGCGACCGCATATGATGAACCATAATCACTTTCTTGAAACTCAGCATAAGAAGAGTACTGGAACCGGAACGTGAAGAAAACGGAGGGACGATCCAAGAGATAAATCTTGAATCCGAAGGGCATGTTTGGAAAATCAAGCTTAAAGGATAAAACACATGCCATTAACAAATGTAAACCAAAGAAATATGTAACTACCTGCGGTGGGACTACTAAATATAGTAATTAGACATATAGTAAGTGGAGGGATAATACTCATCTCCTGTCTTTAATAAAATTGTGACTTTATGTCACTATTAGTTTGAAAAATCTGGAATTTCATTAAAGACAGGAGGCTCATATTATGCTAGCTTAACCTCTTCAGTCCCCTATGGACGTACCGGTACGTCCAAAAAACGCATCCCAAGAATCCCCTATGGACATACGAGTATGTCCTGCCCTGCACGGGAGATCAGGCTGTCGTTTCACAGACTGGACTCCCCCCTTACAGCAGAAGCTGGCATCGTTGGCTTTCTGCTGCCCGATCTGATGGAACAGCTTCCGGCACAAAAGCCGGAAAATTGTTACATTTTTAAATGCGGATCGCGCGATCGGGCATTCCCTTTTGGGTCGCGTCACTGCTGACGTCACCCGAAAGGTCATTGGAGGACAGGATATCCCCCTGCAGGGTCTGGACAGATATCCTGTCCTCCGATGAGGCACAGATGGTGTGATCGGTGCAGGGGGATCGCAGAGAGGAGAGTGAGAAACCGTGTTTCTCACCCTCCTCCCATGCTGAAAAACAAAACTGAGAAAAAAAGGTTAGTGATTTAAAAAAAAAATAAGAATACAATAAATAATAATAAAAAAAATAATGACATGAGCTAAGTGATGCCATTATGACATCACTGGCATTAATAAAATGTTCAAGAGGTCCCTAAGAGGATCTCTAACCATTTTTAAAAAATATATAAAACAATATAAAAAAGATAATAAAAAAAGAAAAAAAAACCTTACATCCCATTGTCCTAACACAACATGTAGCCAGTATAGCCCTCCTGCCCCCGTTCACAACCGCCAAACCCGTTAAGGCATAAACATAAAAATTCTACAAATAATAAACACCTTATATTATGTTCCCTATAAGTGCTGGGAAAGTATGGAAAATCTATACAAATTAGGTATTTCTGAAATCAGGACACCTGAATTGATAAACGTAGGGGATTTTCCGTCACTTTACCTAATTTTGTGAGGATTCAGAGGCAAAATTTATTAAAAAAAAATTAGGTGTTTTTTTTCAAATTTTTGCTAGTTTTAACTAAATTTCTCATTCTAAATTTTCAGCTAATTATCTAACTATGTTATCAAAAGAAAGCTCTATCTCTCCTTGAAAAAAACAATATATAGTTTACACTATTCACAGGAAAAGAGAATAATCGCAAAATTGCTCCGGGACTTGAGGTATCAAAACCCCTGGTAGACTCTTAAAAGAAATCAAACATAACAAGGTAGATAATTTTAAAGTCAAATCTTTAATAGACAATCTATCATTATCTTCCCAAGATAGAAACATGTTAAGGATTAAGTTAACATCCCAGCTGTCTTGATATTTAGGGACAGGAGGTCTCTTCAAACGGGTACTTTTCATCAGACTTACTAATGGTTGCTTTCCGAAACGGCACCTGGTCCACAAACATATGTTGAGCGGAAATAGCGGAGCGATATACATTGATGGTTCGATATGCTTTTCCTTGGTCGTAAATGGATGACAAGAAATCCATTATTCGTGTAAATAGGTGCACGTACGGGATCCAAGTTTCGTTCCACGCACCAGCTAATCCAAATTTAAAGTTATATACAGACAGAAAACCAATTTTAAGCCCCCCCCCAATCCATAATGCACCTTACCACCTTACTTACAGATATGCGCCTCTGCCCCCCAGATATGCCACTCTGACACCCGAGATATGCTTTATGCCCCCTAGAAAAGCCCACCTACCCCCCAGGTATGCTTTATGCCCCCTAGAATACATGGACATCGACAGGAGTGTCTGTGCTAAGGGACTCCTCGGTTAGATCAAACATTTTAGGTGCCACTCTGACACATGAGATATGCTTTATGCCCCCTAGAAATGCCCACCTACACCCTAGCAATGCCCACCTGCCCCCCCCAGATATGATTTATGCCCACTAGAAATTGCCACCTGCCCCTTAGATATGCTTTATGCCCCCTAGAATACATGGACGTCCGGTGACATGAACTGCGCATCCCTGCGAAAAATCCTGAATATAGGCCACACCCCGACTTTAAAGACCTAAAGTGGGGGGGGGGAAATGTGGCCTATATTTGGGCCAATACGGTATACGGTTTTAAAAAAGTTTACTCCATTTTTGCTGCTATTGGGAGTAGTAAAGAAAGTAAAAGCATAATATGAGCCTCCTGTCTTTAATGAAATTGGAACTGCTAGGCAATAATTTTAATTAGTCATATTAGTGAAACATATTGAGTACTAATGAGCACTGAGGGTTTATATTTGTCTAGTTGTCTTTACTTGTGACCCCAGTTTGATGTGTAAAATCTGTTTGTAATTTAAACTGAGTGAGGCATTAAGGTCCATATATTGTTTCCTGGTATTAGTGAGGGAAACCATGCTGGCCTTACTTACAACCTTCATTCAGGGAAATCAATGGTGTTTCACTTAGGAACATCATTCTTTTAGTTGTGATCGTAAGTTTACTTGCGAGCAGGGCTCTCTCCACCTAATTTATCAATTCCAGTCTTGTCATAGGCTGCGTAATGTTTGGCGCTATATAAATAAAAGATATAATAATAATTATAATATTATAAAAGAATATAATAATAAATTAATGAGGGGCCAAGCGGTCTGCAGAATTTTTTACATAATCTGGCTGCAGAAACTTGTATTTGGTCAGAAGGGATCTGTCATGTAAAAAAAGACATAGAAAAAATAATAAATTAAGCAAAACATATTTAGATAGCAGATGGTCATTCATATTCTTTCCCTGTTTTATACACATATATTGACAAAGCCGCGTACATCTTGCATTGTTTTCAATGGGTTTAGGCACCAGGCCATTGTCCTTAAGGGGTTAATCCTCTCATTTCATTGTTTTTTGATTGTTCCGAAGTTCATCTGTCTTAGTGCCACTTTCTGTTGGAATTCCTTATCCAGCCATTAGGTGTCACTGTTTAGTCAGGGTTGCTTATAAGGCACAGAACCGTAGATGGAGATGCATAGGACATTGTTTTAATTCCTTGCGTTGTGTAGTTCTTGAGATCTAAGCTATCGATGTTAATTCTTCAGGTCTTTGAATTTGGAAGCAGTTTTTCGATAACCTATAATTTTCCATTCTTCTTTTCTGGCAGAATCATGGCAGGATGGCTTGATACCGCGAGATATGATCAGCCAAATCCAAGCCTTCTGTCACTTTTTAAAAGCATATTACAAAAAACATGTGCAGGTTTAGAAACAGAGAAAGGACTTTTGGGTTGTTTCACGCCTACCGTTCTGCTATTTGAGCTAAAGGTGAGCTTCAGACACCTGTGTTAAATTTACTCTCAATAGTGTCTTAATATGATTTTTAACACCACTACTTAACTTATACTTTTTGTTTATAATTTGTTATGTGTAAATGACTGCTTTATCTGTTGGAAATACCAGGTATGGAACGAACACCAATGTATTGTGAATTAGTACTTACAGGGAACTTGTAACCTAAACAAAGTTAACTTATCGATGTAGAGCATAAACCATCTGGATACCGTGTACATGATTGTATTGCAAAGGTTTAGATCAAGGCACAAGGCCTTGATGCGTGTGTGCAGCACGTAACTTTTATTTATTCCCTATTGTGATCTAGATTTATAATATTATCAAAGTATTCTGCAAAATTAACACAATAGCCAACTGATCTGATCTAGGTATTTGTCCAGAAACATCTTGTATGCTGTGGTATGTTATGTTTCCGAGGTAAAAATTAGATGTAAATCAACCTTTTATATATTTACTTATGTTGTTACCCAAAATCTAAATATCTGCACAACAAAATTTTCCCTTTAAGGTAAAAAAAAATACACATGCACAAAGACTACTGATTGCTCCATAATAGCAACAACAAAAAATAAAAAAATACACATTTATTTTTAAACTTGACTATTCCACTGATCGCCAATGCAGTGTGCACGGAAATGCCTTCTATTGGCTGTTGCTGGTGTGCCTTGGTCTCCAGATAGCCAGCAGACGCATCCATGAGGCCGATCACAGCTACAATTAGCCATTATCTGTGATGTAATATTATCTCCTTGACTTAAATGCCAATTTTGCAAGGACACAATATTATATTCTCCATTTGTGAAGAGTTGAAACGCACCTTTTCTGTATATCATGAGGAAAGGTATTGAAATTTCCCCTTTCATGATTTTCCTGATTACTCTTCACCTTAACTTATTTCTCCCCTATTGTTGCTGATTGTTGTTGATTGGGTCCAGAACCTTTTTAAGTACTGGGAGGAGGAGAAGAAAATGGTTTCAATATGCTATTTTTGACACATTGAGACGTAGGTTTCATGAGGTTTGATGTAAATGTCTCCAAAACAATGACACTGATTGACAACTTACGGTAAAATCTATAATGACAACGGTTCCCATTAAAATGTTGTTTTTGTTTCTTGATATTATGACATCACAATGCTATACAGTATGCAAATAACTGCTAAAATTAGAAATGGTGACATTCAAACTATGGTAAAACCAACAAATTTCAAGCCTGATTTAATCATGATGTGTATATCTGTCTTTGATCCTGACAGTGCAGTGCATTTGATTTTAATTCTGCCCTGTAATGAAACATTGAAACAGTAAGTAACAACTGAAGGAGGAAAAGGTTGACATTTAAAAAGAAATTATTAACAATATTAAGTGTATAAAACAGAATAAAATACAATACAAAAGTCAAAGCTATGTGTCTGTGATAATAAATGAATTGATTTATATTTACAAAGAAAAGCATTTTACTTTATGTAGCCTGTGGTGCAGATGAGATTCTGGCACACAATGATGTAGTAGGTAGAAGGTAGTTTCTGTCCATGTGTTATTATGTCACGTGTTGACAAAGTATTATTTTAGCATCTCACTGTTCTTCTGGAATTAAACATCTACTGGTTCTCATGCTACATAGTGTCTTATTTCATATACATTCTGAAGTCCCAAAGCATTTTACAAATTTAACACATGTTGTCTCCACGTGGACATCTGATGGCTCTTTAGGTCGTGTATTGAAGTGGATCAGGGGAAATGTCACCTCATCAACCTTAATCTTACCTTCACAATAATTGTACCTGCTATATTGATTGGTTTAGAAATCCAAACTTCATGTTTCTTTTCTTTTGTAAAGCTTGGATTAATGACCATACTATGTTTATATAAAATGAAAGCTATGAATGTGATGCTTGGGGAGCGTTGACCTACTTTGGACATGACAGAAGCATCCAATGATAACACTAAGGAATAATGATGTGCTTGACTGTTGTCCGGTGACCATTGTGATGTATCTTGGTTGCCCAGTAATGTTAGAATGTTATCTTTGAAACAGTAAACACTGTGAAGGATTAGCTCAAAAGACAGGACTCCTATGGGGATCTGTACATTCATTTTGTACAAGGAGGATCAAATCTTACTTTGAATCTAAGACTTTCAACTAAATATTATTTTAAGATTTCTGTTACACAATACTACAGTTGAAGCCACAGAGGAAAAAAATGTTAGTTAAAAAGAAGTATGTACAACTCATATGAGTACCCTTCCCCCAGTAAAGGTACATTCTTACCTATTAATAACCTTTATTTGGCTGTGTGAATAAGCTGTCAACTCCAAAAGTGGTGTAATAATATATTTGTGTGAGGCACTAATGGAATACACAAGAATGTACTGTACATCAATTTACAGGTACAAAGAACTCATGCCACTAGATGGTAATGTACTATTTTTCTCAGTGACGTTGGTATAGGCAGTATAGGCCAGAACAGTATACCTTATGTCCCTTAGCTTGTTGTTGTTCTTCTCGGAAACCAAGCACAGCTAAAATGGAGTAGATTGGCCTCTGAGCTTGGTAGATACAGGTTTTCGATATCCGAGTCTTACAGAGATAGTTGATATGCAATATTAGCAATTATAAAGGTTATAGGATTAAACTGATGTTTAACGATATTGATATATAAAAATGGCAGTAGTAGAGGTTATTGCTTTCCAAAGTAAGGATATTGTTTTCTGAGCCTGGAGCAACCAAACTATTGTGAGTCCGTGCAGCCATTTTCTACTGAATATGTGACCTTCATGTCACTTACCCCTCTGCATGAACTCCAGAGGAGAAATTCACTTCAGAAGCCGGAATAATGCTGGCAGATTCGTGGAGAGTGAGAGGTGCGGAAATGCTGCTCTTTTTTCCCCACACATTTGTCTGCAATATTCTGGCCCCTAGGAGTACTTCTGCTGACAGAGACAGCTTAACCATTTGGTTAATTATTTTTATCACTGCCTGAGAACAGTTGATAATATGGTTATTAAGCATAGTAACAGTAAAGGGTAAAGGATATGGGGAACTTTAACAACCAAGGACTACCACATCTAATTAGTTTCACAACAACCCACCATTACACATCTCACTTCTATCTGTTGAGGATGTTAAAGGATACATAAAAGTATATCAATAAATTAACCGCATCTTTACACTGCTTCTCCAATTTTGAGTATGTCCACAATAACTTATGGTGATGTTGTTTAACCCTTTCAGGCCTCGCAATCGGCATAAAGATACATAGTACAAATACATTAATTTACCAAACGATCTGTAGTTTTTCAAAGAAGGAAGTTTTAAGTGAAACAGTATATGGTTTAAACATAGAAGCTGATTAATCTCAGGGAAGCTAAATATGGCAAGATATGCCTATAGATTCAATGCCATTTGCTTAATGTATCTGCCTTCTTTTCTCCCTGCCCTTACAAAGGCTACCTGAACCAATCAATGACACGAGGAACGTAGAAATGGGGGCGCAATTATTTAATGGCGTGGAATGATTATGACAGTCTTGTTTCCATAGTGCACGCACAAAGTGGGTGCTAAAATTAGTTAATAATGTTAATTATTTTATTATGTAAGCAAAAAAATTAAAAGCATTATTTAATGTACAGAACTAAAGATTATGTCATTTAGGAAAACTGACAGGCCTATTTGTGTTGGTTTTGTCATACTCTTTCAATGTATGTATTGTATGAAGCGTTGCAAATATTGTTGGTGCTATGTAAATAAAATATACTAATAATGTTTTGCCTTTATAATTTCTGAGAATACCGTTTTTTTTTTTCAGAAACCTGTTTCAATTTAAATGAGATAAAATTGTTTGCTTTGTGAGCTTACTTTAAGAAACTCGGATCAATCATTCATTATAATCATGTGAGAGTTCTGATGAGACTTTATCTTAGGCACTAAAGGAATATCTACATTGTAATCATCTAATATTGCCTCAAATGTAGTTCTGACTGATGATATGTTTTAATTGTGATTAAAAAAAAGTGCTACAGTTTTATTTTAAGCCAGCTTCTCATGTATTTGTTACTGATGAGGCTGGTCACATTTTTGTAATTATATGATAAAAGCTATTTGAAAATTGCTTCTTTAAAGAGACAGATATACTTGTAGCCAACATAGATTCAGCTGCTAAAGCTTTACATATCCAGATTTCAATTTTCCCCCAGTCCCAAGTGATTTAATTGCGTATAGAAAGCTCACAGTAAATTAGATATTTGGCTGACGTGCTTCATGTAGCGGGTCCCTCAACGTGCTTCTCTACCTGTAGTTGATGGCTCCAGGTGACAGTCTATATCGAGATATCTCTGCTGGTAGAGCAGCAGGTCGCTTTATACCTAACACGCTGCAGCAGAGATTATAATTACCTTATCACTTTTATTCATGGCAACGTTATTTGCTGTGATACATAGCTAGCCTTTTCTTCAACATGTGACATGCCGCTGTTTACCTGAAACCTATTCTATTTCTTAGGTACTCAGCAGCCTTAATAAGTACAGCAACTTCTAGATTTTTAACTCTACTCTAAGCTTAGTGCCAGTTGGTAGTTTGAACCCCAAAATAATGTATACATCTTACATGCTTAGCTGCTGTCTCCATACACGTTATAGTATTTTGGTTTTTTTTATTTCTCATCTTTAACATGTTGCTTTTGTGAGAAAGTATGTGCCCATTGTCTGAGTTTCCACATTGTTGTATTTTAGCTCAAAGGGGAACCTCATTTTTTTTTTTTTTTTTTTTTTTTTTACAGAAATGTATACAATACCCAGTGTAGCCCTAAGACTGGAAACCTGGTTATGGAACCTTTAGCGGCATTTACCGCATTTAAACACAGCGCAGTGGAGGAATTTTAGCTTCACTTGCAAAACCTTTTCTAGTCAGTGACGTTTGGAATATCCCTGGTGCATTCTCACGCACACATTTGTGGCCAATCCCGTCCGCTCCCGGCACATTTGTGGCCAATCCCGCCCGCTCCTGCCACACTTGTGGCCAATCCCGCCCACCTCTTTACCTGAACTGCAGATTTCGCACGCAGCCCCACAAGGCTGCCCTCGAGTTGCTCCCTCACATCGTCTCTTCTCTTGCTCCGTCCAGGAATAAGGTGGAGTCACAGGAAGTGACGTCACATCACGTGACTCCGTTTTGTTCCTGGGAGGAGCAAGAGAAGAGACTCTGTAAGGGAGCGGCGAGAAGGCAGCCTTGCGGGACTGCGCAGGATTACCGGGACCCGCAGGTACAGTGCCTGACCGCCTGCTCACGCCTGCAACACCAGCAGTCCTCTAGTACAGATTATGCACTAAAGCATTTCATGTGTTGGCAAATTAATACTGATAAATGTCAGGGAAAAGCCGAAAACTGTACTTACAGTAATTCATTGAAATCGTTTATGTTCATAAATTTACGTCCCTGCCACATTTGTGGCCAATCAAGCCCACGTCCTTACTTGAACTGCAGATTTCCCAGGACCCGCAGGTACAGTGCCTGACCACCCGCTCACGCCTGCAACCCCAGCAAGACCACCCCAGCAAGACCACCCCAGCAAGACTCCCAATGCAGTCCTCTACTTCCAATTAAATCAATGCCTGTACTTTCCTGTCACTTGGCTGGAGTGTCCCCTTAATTATCATTTGACCACAAGAATTATAACACTCTTTATCACACAGTAACACAGTATTCAGTATATAATGTATAAATAAAATTATTATACAGATTAATTTAACATTTTTAAATAATAATGGTTTAATTACTATGGAGAGATGTGGGGGTTATTTAAATGTCTCATTGGTACGGGATTACTTCTTTATTTAAGCATTTCTTGTATGGTTTCACCTCCATGACTGGAGGTAGATATATATTATGTTAAATTTAGTACTAAAACTCTGCTGCATTGTACAGTTTGTCCTGACAGGGCTGTTATTATCTTTGGTCCAAATAAATACGACTTTCTAACCACAGTTGAACTAAAGCAAGGTATAATTTGCTATTGTATTTCAAAAGTAGTTTTAGAAAATTTAGACATATTACATATTTTGAGTCTTAGGACAATGCTTTATAGAGCTTTCTTCTCTGCAACCCTATTTTTCTGGAGCTTCTGAATTTTGCAATGCAAAAGAAAAAGTATATAACAAAGTCATATAAAAAGTGTAAGATTCATTTAAAATTGTGTAAATGAAATACTTTGATATATGCCTTTCATGCTTAAATGTATGAAGATTGCCAAAATGTGTCTAGGATTGTTAATTAGATGCAAGCTTTGTTAGCGTAATATCTAAAATTATTCTCTCTTAAAGCCAATGCCTTTACTGGCCCAGAACAAAAATGTCTACGACTGCAGTTTCAGAGGGATGGCAGCCACTCTGTTATACTACTGGGGGTCATTTTGCTGCTTACTCAGTGGGCCACATGGGAACATCTTGTAACTAGCCAACTTACACACAGCTCAGACAGCTTCCGTAGTATCTTGCACCTAGTGCTGCACGTCTGAAGTGGTGCGCCAACATACGATGTCATGTCCCAGGTTTTAACACATTTTAAGATGGCTGATAAGCAATGTTCCCTCTAATTTTTCTTGGGTGATGTGCGCAGAAAATTTCTGTTGTGCAACATTTTTCCCAGAGCCAAAATTTTGTGCGCACAATATGCTTCTACAGTCCATATAAAGTTGGTGGAGCTGAAAAAAAAATCACATTGCAAGGGGGTGGAGCTATATATTTCCAACCCTTTTGACTCCATGGTCTATTCTAAAGGTGAAATTCTCACCGCAAAAATTAATTATGAGCGAATCATGAGCGGGGGCTCCGGGCTGCATAAAGGATCAATATATATGTATATTACTATTTTTTTTATTGGGAAAAACTGCATACTATTGACAGGGGTACAGCATAACACCTATGATTATATATTGAGGCACAGCACAACACCTATCACTATACATTGAGCCAGACATTGCTAATAATCTAGCATAACCCCTATCACTATATACTAAGCCAAACATTGATGTGGTGTAGGCCTACTGCTTCAGTGTCTGGTTTAGTATATAGGGATGCACCGAAATGAACATTCTGGACCGAAAATTCAGCTATCA
>VKOC01010893.1:0-13539 GCA_009364415.1 Spea multiplicata
GCATAAGGCCAAGCTAGATATAGGATAAGGGCAAGTACTAAAGGAAAGTACTCAGTGGTTGGGCAGACTGGATGGGCCTACTGGTTCTTATCTGCTGTCACTTTCTGTTTCTATGTAGAAATTTTTTTTTAATCAAAGCTTTTCAATCAAAACGTATTATATATATATAAAGAAAACTATAGCTAGTAAAGAAACCCCACTTATGTACTATATTGTGTTCTTAGCCAGACCCAAGCCTAATTCTGCTAAAATATATATGAACCCTCTCCTTAAGAGAATGGGGTTTATGAAGTATTACAAAGCTCACAGTTCCAGTCTCCCTAGTCTCATGCCCCCACCCAACCCTGTTATATTCTATTTTAAACAGGTCTCAACTGAATCATTTTTTCCCTGCTCGGGAATACAAAGCCCTAGATGTGACACCAGTGTTTACACTTAAACGTATAAATAGCTTCCTAAGAGATTGTATGGAATTTGTACCATAGGTGGGTTTCTGCCCCTCACATGGTATACTGACTCAGACTACATATCCCACACACATATATCTTTTTATTATTTACATGCCCTCAACTGAGGTGGTTATAGCGAGGACTGGACTATATGGTCATTGTCACTTATGTGGTCATTGCCTACTATACTTGGAGAACAATGCTCAAACTGATGGATCTATAAATAAGATCAGTATATAACAGTTATATATAATATATAGTTAAGTAAAACTCTTGTGGCTTTCTATATAATTTTTATAAACATTGGCCTTTCCTATGCCATGTTGTTTGTAAATCAATGATTCCTTTCTCAAGAGTATGAAACAAGAGAATAAAAACTAGTCGCATATTTTATTTTACTTTTAAACCTTAATTAACTGGATCACTTATAACAAGTGTTTATTGCCATACCTGATATGCATGGTTGCACCTGGAGTCTTATAAAAACTAAGCAAGTACAATATTTCATGTAGATATTGCAATGGAAGTTGGCTATATTATTATTAAAGGTCATAGAAAAACTTTTCTTTACCCAGTTGGCTTCTAAAGTATTGAAGGTTAGAATTATTTTACTGTCTAAAAAGTTCAAGAACATCACAGTAGGATCAAAGAATACTCCGGTCTCATTAATTAATCAAATCATGTCAAGCCAGATCTTGTTAATCCATCCTTAGAGAAAATACAAATGATGTTTCAATTCTCCATGCAAGAATAGACAGAATAGATAGTGAATATGCCGTGCCAGCATAGTTAGAACTGTTTAGCTGTGGTGCCATGAGAAATCATGCCATTTAAATTAAATTAAGTTTTTTTTTTTAACCAACAACTTTTTAAGTGGTAAACTCTCTGGGTGGACTTTAACTAGAAACCACGAGTACCATTATAGCTTCAAAAAGTAAATAATCCATAAATGTGCTGATATGCATAATCTGTTCAAGATTGAAATTAACACACTTTTAAATGATTTTCATTTCAAATTTTCAACCTGCACAACAGTTTATACAAGTGCACTGCATAAATTATTAACAACGTGCAAATAGAATGTATTTGCTCAATCAAGTTGATTGTGCCTTCAAGATTGGACGCCCAGGTGTTTTGATTTATATCAACTTGTATTTTCAACATTTACTTGAACTCCAGGTCCTATGATCCAGAAAAATCTCCAAGGTCTCAACAACTGTAAATAACCTGATACATTGTGCATGGAAATCGATTCAACCAGAGATATGTACACCTGCTGGGATTGTGTGTCCTGAGATGATTGACTGGCATAGTACAAAAGTGGGTCATACAAGTAGATCCACAAAATGCTGATTAACCTTAGTGGAATGACACCAAACTACAGAGGACATGTGTAAGAACCCAAAGCCTGCTGGTTCGGTGCTCTCAAATTCACTATTCATCAACAAAACTGGTAAGTTACTAAAGTTGGCATGACCATAGAAACCAATTAGACTGAAAAGATCACTGGTTCCTCAAAAGGTGATATTTATCCTAGGTGCTTCTTTTCCTCAGAGAGATAAAGGACAGAACAATATATTGAATATCATAAATTAAGTCATGTTGCTGCAGTTTGTCATTTCACCAGTGATCGTGTTTTTATAAGAGATGCTACTCTTAATCAAACAACAGAAGAGCAGGGGAGATTTGAGAAAACAAGGAAATGTCATATTAAGCAGGATTGCCCAGAGGAAATGGTCTATTTGATACAGGTAGTGTAGTTATGCTGATCCGCACACACCTGATTTGGTCTGATAAACTATTAGCCGGAGTCTCTATACAAGGTGTTGTGTTCAAGGTGATCTGCAGTTATCCCAGTGCAAAGGGTTACATAGAAAGTTCACTGGGCCCTGCACACCACTGGGTAGGAGTGGTACACGTACTTTCCTATAAAGTGTTAGTATGCTAGGGCTTCCCCTGGTTCTGACCTGGTCCAGAGTCACAATTTGGGTGGACAGCTGGGAGTTCAAAAAACAACAGAATGGGTAAAAACATGGTTTTAATGGCCGGGGTTGTATAAGAATGTAGACCAGTACTGTGAGTCCTATCTTGAATGTAAGTTAACTTCGCTAGTCAAAGTCCCAATATTGATGAACCATTTGAACATATTGTAATGGATCTTGTATTTCCGTTACCTAAGTCTGCTAGAGGTCATCAGTATATTCTTTTCATTCTGGATTATGCCACCAAGTATCCAGAAGCTGTTCCTCTTCCAAATACTTCTGCTAAACGAGTAGCAAAATAATTAATGCTATTGTTTAGTTGGCTTGGCATACCTAAATAAATCATAACTGATCAAGGTAACTAAAATATTTACGCACCTCGGTCTATCCTCCTCAGACAGATCATCTTATAGAAAGATTTAATAAAAAAACAGTTAAGAGCATGCTCTGAAAGACCATAGATAGAAGGTATGGTAAAAAATGGGATTATCTATTGCCATAATTGCTAGTTGCTATCAGAGAAGTACTCAAAGCTTCTACTGCCTATACCCATTTGAACTTTTATATGGCAGGGGAGGTGAATTATAACATTAGCCAACCATTGAACTGGTGCTTTTCCTGACCCTGCTGTAAAAGTTGCAGATGCTCTGTAAGGCAAGAAGTCAAAGATTTTGTATTCCTGGAAAAAACCTTCTTAAACATGACATACAGTACTGACAGACCCAGGAAAAATAGGTGAATATCAAGCCTTATGGTTACAAGAAGCGAGAAGACAGGAGGTGAGAGAAGATCTGTTTTTTCTAGCTGAATTATGATTTTCAAGCACAAGAATTGGTGAACAGGTTTCACAATAACTTTTAAAACAAAAATGCGCAAAAAAGCATATGTATTTGCAGCTTTCCGTATTCCCCAGATCTTTTCCATGCAGGAGATGTGTTTGGCAGAAACTTGGTATATATACTTACCGCAAGTAAGGAGGCAGGGAGTTGCAGCTTCTTCCCAGGGCAGTGTATATGTGTTTATATGGGCAGGCATGCATAAGTGCAGTTTATACAGTCGTGTGGGCAAGAAAGTACTTCCCCTTTATATTCTATGGTTTTACATATCAGGACATAATAACAATCATATGTTCCTTAGTAGATAACTACAACCTCAGATTAACAACACATGATATATTACACCGTGTCCTTATTTATACAACAAAAATAGTGCCGAAATAGAGAAGACGTGTGAAAAGTGAGAAAGATTATTCAAAAGTGGAAAACATTCAAGTCAGTTGTCAATCTTCTCTGGAGTGGATGTCCCAGCAAATTCAGCCCAAGGTATGCAATGTAGTGTTTGCATGTGATATTCAATTGATTGCTATGTTTCCATGTGATTCTCGGTTGATCTATAGACCAATGCAGGGTTTGAATGTGTTATATACAGTTGGTCTCTGTTTCTACGTGGTTCTCTTTCAGATATACACTCGATGCATGATTTGCATGTGTTACCTAGTTGCTCTCTATGTTTCAATGTAGTCATCATTTGATCTATACACACAATGCAGGGTTTTCATGTAATATTCAGTTGATATGTTTATTTATGAGGCAGACGTATTTTATGACATGCCAAAGATATTTGCATATTTTACCTACAAATGTGTTTAAACTTTTGCACACATTTTTGAACTGGTATGTAAGTGCTGTATTATTATTTTTGTTTTTAAAGGCTTCTCTTCTTCTTTCTTGAAACTCTCTGAGACATTAAATTGACACTTTAAGGACTAAATGGTGCTAAGGTGCTAAAGTGGAGATAAAATCACTGTCCTTCAGTAAAATAATGATGCCTCACCAAGGAACAGTTGTGTGCATCTTGACACAGCTAGTAGCCTGCTAGTCCCAGCCTTCTCTTTCAGTAAACTGGATTCTTCCAGATTTACTGTATCGTTAACTAGAAATGTAGGTAAATACTGAAATGGGCATGTGTGGCTGCCAGGTTTACTGTCCCTCAACTCACTTGCAATGCCACACTGTAAAAGAATGAGGAGATACATTTTGAAATACTCTTAAAGATCCATATTAAAATATTAGCATTTCTACCAAACTTTTCCCTATAGCATTCTCAGTTCTAGATACCATTTAGATCTTGTTTTAATGGGGACAGTCTGTTTTATGGCAAATACATAAAGTATTCCCATATTGTATAATGTACTCGATGACATATTTAAAAAGTGACCCAATAAAACAACATTCTTTATTACATTCCATAAAACAGAACAGTTAGGATCAAAACCACAAGTTTAAACTAGCAATATATCCAAATGTAAAACATGACAGAAACAATTGGCTATGCCTAACAGCTATGTTAAGTACAGGTGGATACTATTTAGGATAGTACATGCTGTTCATTTTGATATATTTCTTTCATGAATTCTGTAGTTAATGAGATCCAAATTAGTTATAACTCACAAATGACACTAACTACTGACTACTGCAAAAAAGGAGAATATTACAATTTACATTTAAATGAGATTTGAAATGTTAATGAACAGATCCAGTATTCTAATTATCTCTACAAATACATTAAATTAAGATGAACTCTACTAGATGGATTGAAGAATCATGTACATCTTTAAATGGAAACAGACAGTTTATAAAGCCTTAGGTATGTGAAAACAATTCCTGTACATATTTTTTTCTTAGATTTCCTTTTAGAAAATCAAACTCAAGAAGTATGTATTTTTCATGTTAAATAAATGGTCATTTAAAATGTTTACTAAGTAATGCAGATTCAGAAATCACTAAAACCAGCATGTCTGAAATTAATATTTAAATTAATCTATTACTGCAAATATTGTTCACAATCATGGTTTGTCTTAAAGCACTGTAATCATTTTTATGATACAATACAATTATTGTTTCAAATTATGTCTAACCCAGATTGGTTTCTGGTAGATGAAACATACTCACGATCAATGATGTGCAGGGAACACCACATTTGCTTAAAGTGGTGCACACTGCTAGAGGTCTGAAGTTGAAACAGAACCCTTTTGGAGTACTCACAAGCACAAATTTTAGAAAGGCATGCAGGCCAGAGTAGTCAGGCAGGTCAGTGTAGTTAGGGAAACTATAGATCAGGATAAAGGATTGCTAAACCAGAATTCAGGATGCCAGGAGTCAGGATAAACGGTAGTCAAGTCAATATGCAGGGTACCTGAGGTCAGAATAAATGTAGAGAAATGCGTCACAACAACTTGCCTTTCTAGAGGCATAGTATAAGTGAGCACGGTGATGATGGAAAGGACAGGCTTATATAGGGGCGGAGGACAGCCTCCTAAGGGTCATATGTCTCAGCCTTGCCCGCGTCTCCATTGTTTGATGGCTGAACAATTCAGAACAAGGACGTTTGGTGGGTCGCCACCACAGGAGTGAGGCACATGCTGGATGCACAGAGAGAGCCAGAGCACACCAGGTGGAGGAGGCCTTGGTGGGCCTGACACTGGCGGTTTCAGGAATTCTACATGTTTATTTATTTTCTTGCACTTAACTCTAAATAACAATTCAGATTATTTTATTGTGTTTTTTTAAAAAATTTTTGATAGGGACCGTTTGTCAAAGTTCTCATGAACATATGTGTATATTTTAGTTGACTGTGGCACTGGTCTATATTTAATTTCTAGTAGAATAGTAAAATGAAGTGTTTCACAAAGCTGTTCAGGGAGCTCTCTGAAGGCTGACTGAGCACAGACAGTTGCGGTTTCAATCCAGAATGCACATATACAAAGCAAATTCAACATATCTTATTAAAACTTGGGAATGGACTTTATGAAGAGTTTGTCTCCCAATGTTGTAAATAAATTGTTCTAAATAGTGCAATTGTCAATGTTGTAAATAGACCAATCCATGGTCTTTAAGATTGTGATTCGTGATTTCTCTTATATCAATGAGACATAAAAAAACCAACATAGAATCTGACGGCAACTAACAACCACTTGGCTCATCTAGTTGCAGTTACTGCTGATGTAGAGACTCAGACTTTAATAAGGACTTTGTCCTAGATTCAGACAAATATATGCCTGGCATCAACATTCATTTTAAATGAAAACATTTTGATAAACCATTTAAATAAACCCCTGGTTTAATGTTGGGTTAAAGCTACACATCAATTAAATTCAAAACAAACTATAAGACCAAAAGTATGTGGACACTAATAAGTGGCTAAAAAGTGTATAATATCAAGCACATAGGCATACCATCTCCATATACAAATGCTGGCAGTAGAATGGGTTGTACTGAAGAGCACTGCATAGCACTGCAACAGGGTGCCACCTTTGTCAGATCACAATGCGGTAGACCAGACACACACACAAAGAACAGGGTTGCCGAGTGCATAGTGCATAAAAGTCACATGTCTTCTGCAGTATGATTTACTACGGAGTGCCAAATTTCCTCTGCAAGCAGCAAAAGCACTGCACAACAGGTTTCAGTGGCCAAGCAGATGCGCACAAGCCGAAGTTCACTGTGTGTAAACCTTACCATCACTGGACTCTGGAGCATTCTCTGAGTGGTGAATCAGGCTTCACTATCTAGAGGTCTGACAAATCTGGGTTTGGCAGATGCCAGGAGAATGCACACAACCGGAATGCATAGTATCTACTGTAAAGTTAAGTAGAGGAGAGATAATGTCTGAGGCTGTTTCTCAGGATAGGTCCCTAAGTTCCAGTGAAGGGTAATTTTATGCTACATCATACAAAGACGTTTTAGACAAATGTATGCTTCTAACTTTGTGACACAAGCTTGGGGAAGGCCTTTTCCTGTTCCAGCATGCCTATTAGACTTGTCCACTCTGATTCGTACAAACTTGCTTTTTAACAAAAATTACCTGTTTTGTGCGCTTGTACCAATCTCCAATAACGAGGACAATCTTAGACGAAACTACCAAAAATCAATTGCAAAAGTGCAGAAATTTGATGATTTGTCCATTCCTTGCCATGTGTAGCCATCATTGCAAGCCATTTTGGCTCAAGTACAAGCCATTTTGGCGCAAGTTCTGTTGTACCCTTTTTAAATACAGGTTTCTGTATTTTTATTTAATGGGACATTGCTTCTATAATAATTAGGTGCCTGCTAATTTTGTATGCTTTATCCCAGTTCACAGGACTGTCTACTCTGAAAGTTGTGGGTGCATTAGCATCATGGCTGGTATGGGAGCCTGCTATACAGTTGTGGCCAAAAGTTTTGAGAATGACACAATGTCAGATGTTGCTATGGTATACTGAAGTATAATTACAAGAATGTCATAAGTGTCAAAGGCTTTTATTGACAATTGCATTAAGTTTATGCAAACAGTCAATATTTGCAGTGTTGACCCCTCTTTTTCAAGACCTCTGCAATCCGATCCTGGCATTCTATCATTTAACTTCTGTGCCACATCCTGGCTAATGGCAACCCATTCTTGCTTACTCAATGCTTGAAGTTTGTCAGAATTTGTGGGTTTTTGTTTGTCTACCTGCCTCTTGAGGATTGACCACACGTTCTCAATGGGATTGAGGTCTGGGATGCCCCAAACAATCGGAAAGTTTTACCCCAGTCCTCAGCAGTCCAATCCCTGCACCCGAGTAAATGTAGACCCCCGGCACCAAATTTGATTCCCAAGTGAAATATTACCCCCAATTTTTGTTTTAAACCAAATGGGCAGGGACCAAAATTTGTTGCCGGAAAGCGTATGGGCCAAGAATGAACCTAGAAATGAGTTAAAGTCGTTTATGGCCAATTTACACATGTCTATTATGATAATAACGTGATGATAGGGTATTAACTACAGTATATGTCAAGGTTGTTCGTTGGGTATGTTCACTAAGAAGTCATCTTGCAACTTGCCTGCCACTTTTTTGAGTCATTTGAGAAGGCAATATATTTTCCAAACAATGGGTCAAGCTTTTATTTCTATTTTATTTTTTGGTGCCACTTTCCTTGGGCCGAATATAATAATCAATGGCTTAAACTTTAATTCGAATGAACATTGGCCTTCTTAGAGAAGAGCTTAAGCTTTAATTCGAATGAACATTAGACTTTTCAGAGAAGAGCTGGTCAATACTGGTCCTACTAATATTTTAACAGTGAAGTATTGGATTAAAAGTAGTTTGTGCAGTACAGGTTTTCTTAAAGGAGGGAATATTACATTGTGTGATTGAACACTACGATGAATTGAACTGACTCTCCCTGGCAACCAAATAAGGATTTGATAAATTACTATGAATTTTGCTGCATTGAATGATTATCCGTGTAAAAATTGTTCAATCACCTTCCTTTTTTGTTTGCCTTACAACTTCCTGAATACTGTGTCCTCCTCTGTAAGATTAACTTTATCATCTTTCAGATACTCTATGAGTTTCTTAGTATATGCTTTATTTTCAGCAGACACTTAAAGTAGTTTAATCTCTGCAGAATGTGTATGCAAGCCTGTTTGTCTATTGCTTGATTTTGGGAGCAGAAATCGACTTTTTATGTAGCTAGACCAGTCCCCTAATCCCTTTTCCTATTTTTGGTTAGTATCTTTTTAACCCTCTCGTATTTATTACTATCTCTTCTCTTCATCATTCTTTTTTTTAGCTTAATTGATTTTCTGTGATTCATCCTCCGTTATCCACAAGTCTTTCTACTATCAGAGGCTACAACTATTACTGGTGTACTGGCTTAGCTGTGATAGAGGGGCTGGCTCTCAGCACTTTTAAGGGCCCCTAATTGGCTGAAAAAAAACATATCATCTGTTTTCTCCTTGCCAGTGGTGAAGAAGGCGGGCCCAAGGCCCATATAGAATCATGGCCATGAGGCCGCAGCCAGCATGTTAATTTCTTTCTCATTTTCTCAATCATTGTCTATCTTTTCCTTTTTATCTACCTTTCTTCTTTGTGCGGTACAGGGCCCACGTAGCCCATTTGCGAGCAGGAAGAGGGCCCATTCCACCCTGTTTAAGAATATCACAGCCCCTGGAGTCCAGTATGGGGGTGACAGAACCCTTAAGACCCTCTATTTGGGCCTGTGGGCTAGTGAGGATTGGGCCCTTGAGGTGCAGGTTAGGAACTTTGTGGGCCTGCCCCAGTGAGGAGGTTGGGGATCAGCAGACAACGTGAGGGGGCACTTAAATATACCTTACTGATAAGCCATTCTGAAGTACACCCTTCAAACAAAACAGCTCCAGCCACCAAGACTATCTCAAACACTTTAAAATGCACATTTAAACAACATTGACACAACCTCATAGATACTGACCTTTTTTACGCTTTGGTAAGTGAAATATTTATTTGCTTGGCTTGTCCAAGTTATATTGATTTTACCTTATTCTATAATAGTTACTGATCTGCTTCTTTCTACCTGTGAACCTCTTACATCATACACACCAGCTCATGCAGACATTTTCCTATCTTGATTTATATAATACACTTTCTCTCCTATCTTTCCTATCATGTGTTTGCTTTGTTACGTTTTATAACTCATGGGACTGAATGTACAAGTATGTAAACTTTTAATCTCTTTTTTGTGGTTTTGGATTTCAGCTCCACATTTAGGTAAAAATATTACCTGCTCTACATCCCCTGTGTTGCTGCTTCACATTCACGTACTATACAAAAGACAACCACCGCTGTGTTATTGTTATTGTATTGTATGTGTTCAGAAATTGTTCTAATGAATGTAACAGTGCTGTGGAATCGGCCGGTGCTTTATAAATAAATATAATGTAATGTAAAGGAAGTGGGTAAAAGCCGAAGCCATATAATGCATGGGATCCTTGCACTTTTAACATAAATTCAGCTGTGATCCATGCATATTATATATATATACACACACTCACTGGACACTTTATTCCTCATACCTTGCAAGTACCGGGTTGGACCCCCTTTTGCCTTCAGAACTGCCTTAATTCTGTGTGGCATACTTTCTACAAGGTGCTGAAAACATTCCTCAGAGATTTGTCGGCTGCAGATGCATGATGCAAATATCCTGTTCCACCACATCACAAAGCTGCTCTATTGAATTTAGTTTTGGTGACTGTGGACTGTGGAGTACAGTGAACTCACTGCCATGTTCAAGAAACCAGTTTGAGATGATGTGAGCTTTGTGACATGGTGCATTATCCTGCTAAAAGTATCCATCAGAAGATGGGTACACTGTGGTCATAAAGGGATAAACATGGTCAGCAACAATACTCAGGTAGGCTGTCACATTTAAATGATGCTCAATTGGTACTAAGGGGCCCAAAGTGTGCCAAGAAAATGTCCCCCACAACGTTACACCACCACCAGTCTGAACCATTGATACATGGCAGGATGGATCCATGCTTTCATGTTGTTTACGCAAAAGAATGAATGTCACAGCTGGAATGGAGACCCATCAGACAGGCAAGGTTCTTGCAGTCTTCCATCGTCCAATTTTGCTGTGCCTGTGCGAATTGTTGCCTCAGTTTCTTGTTCTTAGCTGACAGGAGTGGCACCCACTGTGGTCTTCTGCTGCTGTAGCCCATCTGCTTCACGGTTTGACGTGTTGTGCATTCAGAGATTATATTCTCCATATCTTGGTTGTAACGAGTGGTTGTTTGAGTTACTGTTGCCTTTGTGTCATTTTGAACCAGTCTGTCCATTCTCCTCTTACCTCTGACATCAAAAAGGCATTTTCGGCCACACAACTGACGCTCTTTTCCGGACCATTCTCTGTAAACCCTAGAGGTGGTTGTGGGTAAAAAATCCAGTAGATCAGCAGTTTCTGAAATACTCAGACCAGCTCACCTGGGACCAATAACCATGCCACGTCCAAAGTCACTTAAATCCCCTTTCTTCCCCATTCTGCTGCTAGGTTTGAACTTCAGCAAGTTGTTTTGACCACATCTACATGCCTAAATGCATTGAGTTGCTGCCATATGTCTTATTAGCTATTTGTGTTAACAAGCAATTGAACAGGTGTACCTAATGATGTGGTCAACAAGTGATCCCCTGTCTGTCAGCAAGATGTTTGGCTCCCAGGTGTCTTTTATACAGGTAACAAGCTGAGATTAGGAGCACTCTCTTAAAGGGAGTGCTACTAATCTCAGCTTGAATTTAGTTTTGGTGACTGTGGACTGTGGAGTACAGTGAACTCACTGCCATGTTCAAGAAACCAGTTTGAGATGATGTGAGCTTTGTGACATGGTGCATTATCCTGCTAAAAGTATCCATCAGAAGATGGGTACACTGTGGTCATAAAGGGATAAACATGGTCAGCAACAATACTCAGGTAGGCTGTCACATTTAAATGATGCTCAATTGGTACTAAGGGGCCCAAAGTGTGCCAAGAAAATGTCCCCCACAACGTTACACCACCACCAGTCTGAACCATTGATACATGGCAGGATGGATCCATGCTTTCATGTTGTTTACGCAAAAGAATGAATGTCACAGCTGGAATGGAGACCCATCAGACAGGCAAGGTTCTTGCAGTCTTCCATCGTCCAATTTTGCTGTGCCTGTGCGAATTGTTGCCTCAGTTTCTTGTTCTTAGCTGACAGGAGTGGCACCCACTGTGGTCTTCTGCTGCTGTAGCCCATCTGCTTCACGGTTTGACGTGTTGTGCATTCAGAGATTATATTCTCCATATCTTGGTTGTAACGAGTGGTTGTTTGAGTTACTGTTGCCTTTGTGTCATTTTGAACCAGTCTGTCCATTCTCCTCTTACCTCTGACATCAAAAAGGCATTTTCGGCCACACAACTGACGCTCTTTTCCGGACCATTCTCTGTAAACCCTAGAGGTGGTTGTGGGTAAAAAATCCAGTAGATCAGCAGTTTCTGAAATACTCAGACCAGCTCACCTGGGACCAATAACCATGCCACGTCCAAAGTCACTTAAATCCCCTTTCTTCCCCATTCTGCTGCTAGGTTTGAACTTCAGCAAGTTGTTTTGACCACATCTACATGCCTAAATGCATTGAGTTGCTGCCATATGTCTTATTAGCTATTTGTGTTAACAAGCAATTGAACAGGTGTACCTAATGATGTGGTCAACAAGTGATCCCCTGTCTGTCAGCAAGATGTTTGGCTCCCAGGTGTCTTTTATACAGGTAACAAGCTGAGATTAGGAGCACTCTCTTAAAGGGAGTGCTACTAATCTCAGCTTGTTACCTGTATAATAGACACCTGTCCATAAAAGACACCTGTCTACATGAGTAATCAGATTCCAAACTCTCCACCATGGTCAAGACCAAAGAGCTGTCCAAGGATGTCAGGGACAACATTGTAGACCTACACAAGGCTGGAATGGGCTTCAAGACCATCACAAAGCAGCTTGGTGAGAAGGTGACAACAGTTGGTGCGATTATTCGCAAATGGAAGAAACACAAAATAACTCAATCTTCCTCGGTCTGGTGCTCCATGCAAGATCTCACCTCGTGGAGTTTCAAAGATCATGAGAATAGTGAGGAATCAGCCCAGCATTACATGGGAGGATCTTGTCAATGATCTCAAGGCAGCTGGGACCATAGTCACCAAGAAAAAAATTGGTAACACATTACGCCGTAAAGTACTGAAACCCTGCAGTGCCTGCAATGACCCCCTGCACAAGAAAGCATGTGCACAGGCCAGTCTGAAATTTGCCAGTGAACATCTGAATGATTCAGACGAGAACTAGGTGAAAGTTTTGTGGTCAGATGAGAACAAAATCGAGCTATGTTGCATCAGCTCAACTCGCCGTGTTTGGAGGTGGAGGAATGCTGCCTATGACCCCAAGAACACCATCCCCACATCAAACATGGAGGTGGAAACATGCTTTGGGGTGTTTTTCTGCTAAGGTGAAAGGACTTCACCGCATCAAAGGGACGATGGATGGCACTATGTACCATCAAATCTTTGGTGAGAACCTCCTTCCCTCAGCCAGGGCATTGAAAATGGGTTGTGGATGGGTTGTGGACAGAATGACAATGTCCCAAAACACATGGCCAAGGCAAGAAAGGAGTGGCTCAAGAAGAAGCACATTAAGGTCCTGGAGTCCAGAACATCTGTGGAGGGAGCTAAAGGTTTGACTTGCCAAACGTCAGCCTGGAAACCTTAATGACTTGGAGAGTATCTGCAAAGAGAAGTGGGACAAAATCCCGAGATGTGTGC
>VKOC01010894.1:0-13596 GCA_009364415.1 Spea multiplicata
ACTGTATACAGTGCTGGGGGTTATATTACTGTATACAGCGCTGGGAGTTATTACTGTATACAGCTTTTGGGTTTATGCTCAAGGAGAAAATATTTTTTTCCATGGGACGTCCCTTTAAACTCGATGTGCTCGGCCATTTGCCTTTTAAATAGAAGGGGTATCTTACATGCGTTTTTTTAGAAGGACTATAAAACCTCCAAAAATCAGCCTATTTTGACATCATATTAATACTTTATTGAAAATATATATATATATGTAAACATTATCCTTACTATAAAAGGGTTGTTAGAAGGTCATGATATCTTATTAGTTAAAAAAATACATTTTAATTTTGTTTTGTGTCTATTTTAGGAATTTCTGGCTCACGGAATGTACAGAATAATATTTATTTAAACCTTTTTTTTAAGAAAAAATGTGACTAGACCTTTTGATTCAGTAAAAGTAAATGGAATAAAAAAAATAAATAAAGAGATGTACGACCCAGCTGTGAACGATATATTTATTTGTGTAGTTCGGCTTCGGAATATATTTTTAGATTCAGGAAAAATATTTTTTTTATAAAAAGGGACGTGTTGATTAATAAATTCCATTAACACACGAAATCCCATTAAAAATATGTTTTTCCTCGAGTTCTATATATACACACACAACGTGTTAACCTATTAAAGGCCGGCAACAGTCTAGGCCGTAAGGGCAATGCAGGTCACTGGGATCCTGTGTAACCATGACAACGCGCAGCCCGGTAGGACGACATACAACCAGGGTCAATCTTAGGCCCGGGCAACCAGGATCCTGCCCTATGCCCCACATGCCTTGAGAACGGCCCAGCACGTATAGGCTATATTTAGTTCGTAACAAGTGAAATAACTATTTTTTTTTTAACTACATTAAACATTCATTGTACGTTAAACCGAAACTCCCCGTTTTGTGTTGTCAGGTCACCCGCTGTCATTAAACTGACCGGTTATTAAAGAAAAAAACAAAATAAACCATTTTTAACCCCTTAATGACAAAGCCTGTACATGTACGGGCTCAAAATGCATTGTTTTCCTTAAGGGGTTAACAACTGCAGGTATCTTGTGTTTTTGTTTGTCAATTATTTGTAAATATTTGGGAGTATTTAGTTAAAAAGTTAACCTAATTGAAGACGAAATCCAGTCTTTTGGTTATCACCAGACCAGGGAAGCCGCGGCTAAATCGATTAAAAAACAGCAACCTATCAGCGGCTGCGTTTGTGTCACATGGCAATTAATCGTTCCCTGAAAATGTATGAATGAAGCAAATATTTTACTATATTTTAGAATCCAGTAGTACTAGAAATGAATGTTTCTAATGCTGAATATAATTCGAAAAGAATGCGTATCCGTATGCCTATCCCATGCATGTTTAAATCTCTCACTATTACCCTCTACCACTTCTGCTGGGAGGCTGTTCCATTTAACAAAGTACAGGAGGGAATTTTATTTCAAATAGTCTTACATGTTCTTTTTTTATGTAGAAAGATAGATCACCCGAAGGGCTTTGCCAAAGAGGAATAAAAGCCGCTTAGTAGTAATTTACAGCGAAGCCACGGGAGGCTGACACTTACACAGGACGTTAGAAATGTTATGTCTGCGTTCTACGGCGTTAATACCCCAGCAGGCATCGCTTACAGATTCCTTTTCTGAACAGTCCCCCCTTCATTCATCTTCCTATTTTTAATCCTTCTAATGATGTTTTTCTTCTTAGGAATCCCGCAAACCGGAGCACATCTGTCTTTTAAACCCCTCGGCGCCGGAAGGGTTAACGGCTCTGCCGGACTACCCTTCCCGCTACTCTCGTGCCATTTTCATTCACTTCTTTAGTAACATTCACTTACCTCGACAGCTCGATCCGGCAGTCTAAGGCAGGCGTCAGAGCTGTAACGCAGGGGTCTGTGATGCACGACAACCATACCTCCCAAGAGTCTCAGTTCTCACGGCACAGTCCTGATTCCGGTCGTTGCACCCCTCCCCCCCCTTGCAGTGGGGATTCGGGGGACCCTCTGATCTCCCCTGACTGGCGCAGGGAGCTGTAAAATCGGTGCTGTGCTTCCACGTGCCGATTCGGGTGAGGCGGGTGGGGCGGAGGATCCGTTGAATTGATGACATCAGATGCCAATGATTTCCCTAATTATTGATAACTTGACTTAAAACAAGAGTTTTTTATCGTATAACTGGCTTCTTTTTTTTGGTATAAAATCGTCGCCCCATATTTTGACTCCATATTGTAACCAACATGTGCGAAAGCATTGATTCTGAACCTGCGCAATTACATGACCCAAGACAAAGTGTGGCAGGAAGGCTTTATAGACTTTAAAAACTTTAAAAACTTTGCCCTTTGCAGGCGTCTTAAAAACCCAACCGGTTCTGATGAGTAAAGACATACCGGACGGACAGGGGGCGTAAAGGACCCACAAAAAGACTCTTTAATAGAAGATTTAATAGTTTTACAATCTTATTTGAACAGGGTGCATTATCTACAGACAAAAAATACCCACAGAAATAAAACAAAAGTTCTTTTGAAGTTGATACCCCCCGCCTCCACCCAGCAGAGGGATTTTTAACATGTCATATATTGAGAAGATCTTTGCTATAAAGTCAGGTTAACTTGGGGTTTTCCCAAAAGTTTCTAATTTTACAAAAGGCACAATGTGAGATTTTACTCAATAGCTAATAAAGTTACATGATACAAATAAATGGCGTCTCCCGCACACACATTGGTTATTTCGTGGCTGTAAGTGATATACGATAAGTGCGCTAATAACAGACACATGAGATAATGAACATCATGCTTTTCTTTGTATGTCCGCTCCTGCACCGGAAATCCACCTGCTCGCTGGACGTCTGATGGGGGAGACAGCGCCTCCTGCCACAGAAACCACAAAACACAACCACAAATGTCTTGACACTGACGCAGTCCTGAAACTCCAATCTGATTGGATGGGGGGTGACGACGTTTGGCGCACACACTGCTCTTCCCTGGGTGGGGGAAAAGAAAGAAGAGACGGTGAGAGAGAGGAAGGAAGAAAGGGAAGGAGGAAGAAAGGGAGGGAGGAATGGATATATGGAGGAAATAGGCAGAGAGGAAGGAAAGAAGGAATGAAGTAAGGAAGAAAGGAAAGATGGAATGAAGTAAGGAAGAAAAGAAAGAAGGAATGAAGTAAGGAAGAAAAGAAAGAAGGATGGAAGAAGGATGAAAGGAAGGAAGGAAGGAAGAAGGATGAAAGAGGGAAGGAAGGGAAGAAAGTTGGAAGGAAGAAAGAGGAAGAATGATGAAAGAAGGAAGGAAGGAAGAAGGTTGAGAAAAGAAGGGATTAAAGGAAGGATGGAGGAAGGACTGAAGAAAGGAAGGAAGGAAGGAAGGAAGGAAGGATGGAGAGGGGAAGGGAGGGAGGCAGGAAGAGAGAAGAGAGGGAGGAAGGGAGAAAGGAACATATGGAGGGAAGGTGTAAGGGGGGTATGAAGGAAGGAAATAGGCAGGGAAGAAAGTTGGAAAGAAGGAAGCAAGGATGGAAGGAGGGGAGGGAGGAATTAAATATTAGGAAAGACAGCATCTTTATCACTAATACAATATAAGAGACTGAGCATTCTGTAGAATCCCCACATGGGTTTCCAAGCAGCACCACATGGAAACTTAAAGGGGCCGCTTAGATACTTTATGCATTAAATTAACTCAGACAACTATATCCACATTTCTTATGCAATATAAAGGAGGCACGGGGAGTAAAACTTTCTTTTTTTCGGCATAGAGGCAGCTTTTAATGGTTTTGCCCCAATCTTTTCTTGCCTTCATGGTTCATATTTACGCTGAGCTATTATTCTATCAATGGCCACCGTGGCTTTATTCAAACCATATCATCAATGGCTGAATTTAACATTCATTATTCTTTAACATTCGGTATTTCGGCCAAAGTATTCCAATGTATATCAGCCCAGCTATTTCTAACCGCAGATTATTCTTTGGCGCCTTCAAGTATGTATAGAAACTCCAGTATGTAATGGCGGCACAGCGTATCATAGAAAGTATACATTAGCTTAGGCCTCATGTATACGCAAGCTGGTAAATCATTTGACTTTACAAGCTTTTTGTTCCACATCCATCTTCGTGATTAAAGTTTAGTAATTTCCCGTCCTGGAGATATTTTTTTTAAAATGCTTTGTTTCAGAACATAACGCAGCTTTCTATGGATTGTAGTGTATACTTTACACCGAGACTGGAAACCTTCTGCCTAAGATTAACTGATTCTGGTCAGTATCAGACCGAAGAAAATGGGTCCTTCTTCTACTTACTGAAGACAAAGGCTGAAGGGGATGCAAAGTGCCCCTTAAGACCCTCGAGAGTGGAGGCCTTTGTCATAGTGCATCCTCTTGACCCTTGAGGAGTTATGATAGGGATTGTCAAGTAGGTTTCACTCTCAACACAATGTGACACATAGACTTTCCCAACAAACCCAACATAGTATGGAGTCAATGGGGACATCTCTTCAACATTCCACAGTATCCACAAATGAGAAAGTAGACAACCTATGGAACGTTAGAACTTCCCCACTGTGTAGACCTTTGTGTATTGGTACCTACCGGATTTGACATTATCGGACCACATGGTCTCACCATGCAAAGCCGACTTTGTGTCTCCAGCCTGCAGCGGGGGTTCTTGTTTGACACTCTCAACGAAAACCCCATTCCACAACTCGTCGAGCAAGCACCCCACTCTGTGCTCCACTCGGGGCATAGGAAGGGTCTGTTGTGTGGAGATCCATTGGGTATGCTGGCTCCTTTATTAAGAAAAGAAAGCGTCACTCTCACACTTAGACGTCATTCCCTGGGCACTCAACTCCCTTCTGATAACTTATTTATCATCCTGCCCCTACACTGATTTCTATATTATTATAGTATTATATTTTATATTCATAAATATAAGAAAATGTGTGAGCTATAAGATATTTGCTATAGTAAGACACCGTTTCGTGGTAACATTGAACCAAAAATGAAATGACGGTTGTAGGAAATAGTGATACCGATGGAAAGGAGGCATCAGAATGGAAAGATACTATACCCATTGTGCCAAAAATATACAAAAATAGGAAAAAATAAAGCGTCGCTCTGGGCTTCTAAGCCACGTATGGTTATGAAGAGGAACTCTTGGTGATTCACCCACGCATGACTATGCCTTTTGGAAAGTGTCATAAATGTTTCAACCACGCATGGATAGACAAAGCCCAAGTACAGGTGTTCCCTGACCTCGGTCTGTGATGTGGCTTGTCTAATTACCGGCATAGTCTCTGGATATTGTGTGCGGTTCCACCATATTATAATAATAAAATATATCTATATGTGTGTGTGTGGGTGGATATTTATTGATGTAAGAACTATTTTGGTTTAATGAGTCACGTGGAGCCACCAGGAGCCAAATGATACAATAGAATTCAATACCGTTAATGTGATTGTCAGATAGTTGACCGCGTTGGTCTTCGCATATCCACTCCTGGCAGCATTTCCCTGGGATTTCGATGCGTCTTGGAGAGGGACATTCTGGAGTTGGGAGCTGGATGTCTTCGCTGCAGAGAGGGGTGCAGATAACACCCCCGTCCTGGCATTGGCACTGAAACTTACAGCTCGGCTCAAAGGTCTCTCCATCCTGGTATACTTTCCCGTCAATCTCACAACTCCCATCATAATTATCTGGGCAAACAGAGTAATCCTCAATCAGTAACCGTTTCCATATATGTATTTATATATATGGAGGGAGAGAGATATCTGTGACCAACAACATTTATATCTCTGGTGCTGCCCTAGGCATGACCCAAGGACTGACTATCCGGATATGATGTCATATTCCAACGCTCCCCTCTAATGAGAACGTGTGGCACCTGGGAACCTATGGAGGCTGTGCTGGCTTGGCTCAGTCCTCCACAGTGTAAATGGGATGGTTGAGGAGATCAGAGATCCCTTTGTAACCAACTCATTGAGCAGCGGTGCACTGTGGGGCCTACTGGATCTGCCCCAGTTGGATAGGACTGCCAACCCCTGGACTCCATGTCCTAAATCTGTGTTGTGGCCTAGTTCTGGTCTTTCTACTTTTATCACACCTCTCTCACCTCGCTCCATAAGATTGTTATTAGAATTTTGCATTACATATGGAAAAAATCTAATTCTAAAGAAATTGTAAAGACCAGCATTTTTTTCCTGAATATTTAGTATTTAGAAGTCAACTTCATAAAGAGAAGAGAAGCTGGAGCTGATCTTAAATATTACCGAAAACTATACAGCTCAAAGAAACAAATTAGTTCAGGAAGCAATCATCCACGTTAATTGTGATAGTAAGTAGTCTGACAACATATGACATCTCACCAATGATAAAATGCTATCCTTCCACACAACAATTAGGTTCTTTGTGTTAAACCAGAAGATGTTGGTTCTTCAAAACAAGGAATGACTACTTACAATTACACGTCCCCTCCCGTCCATTAGCGCTGGTTGATAAGTCACAGAGTAGTTCTTGTGACTGATCGCAAAGGTAAATGTGGTTACAAGCTTCACCGAGCCTTCTGGCACAGATCCTACAGCATCCACAACCATCCATGATGAGGGGGACACCAGGAGGACATCTTGGTGGAACCCAAGGGCAGGAACACGGCGTTCGGCAGACCTGAGCGTAAATCTAAAAAAGGGGCAAAATTATTATTATTATTATTATTATTTATTGTTTTAGATAGCGCCATCAGATACAAAGGGTAGAAAGGACATAACAATTGGACATACAGAAACAACAGGTTCAGCCTAGAATCAGAATGTTTAACGTTCTAGAACATTAAAGCCTTTAGAACCGTACATGAAAGTACTTGATTACATATTATTCTTCCTCAAAGCAGTTTAAAAATACAGCACTGATCCCTGCTGCTACGGCAACAAATCCTTTCTACCTATCAGTGGCTTTCTCTGTCATGTGACAACCGTTTATATTCAATTAAACCTGGCAGACATATGAATGCTGCAAAGTTTTAGATGATAAAAGTGTATTGCTGCCCAGCATTTGGACATTTTGAAATAATACACATAATGTTCTCTACTTGGTTACAAAAACTATCATTCCTCTACAAATCACTTTTTTTTTTGCATCCAAAAATTATTATATTTTCCTCCTTCCAAAATTCCAATCATTATAAGGCAGGACTGTTCAGTACAATATTCAAGAAAAAAAAAAACTATTTACACATACTTGCACACCAACACACATATTATTAAATATTCTGTATTTTATTGTAAAAAATAGTAATGTTTTTGTAACATACCATCAAAAAACAAAGGTTAAAAAAAGTATGTACAAAAACAATAGAAAAAAAAAATCACATTGCTTAAAAAGCACTAGTTGCATGGAACTGCCTTCCAGATGAAGTGGTTCTTTTAATTAACTTCTAATTATATTGGAATAGGTTGGTAAGTTATTATAGTATATTTGACTGGTATGCCACATCAAATAATAATTTCGGTAATTATTTTCCAAGTAAATATTACAATTTATGTCCTTAAAGTGGTTTCCAACAATGCAAAATATGCTATTAAATATATATATCATTTATTTTTATATATTTTTATATTTATATATATATATATATATATATTTTTTTAGTCTATATTATTATTTTTATATAATTAATTATTTTTTTATTTACATATATATATATTATTTATTTTATATTTATATATATTTATATTTTATATTTTATATAATATATTTATCATTTTTATATATTTTTATATTTACATATATAATACCATACTTATTTATTTTTCTAGTTTTATATATTTATATTTATATTTACATATATAAATATATAATTATAATAAATTTTTTTATATTTTCATATTATACGGTATATATTATATTATTTTAGATATTTTAATTATATATTATTTATATTTTAGATATTTTATACTTATATATATAATTTTATTTTAGATATTTTTATTACTTATCTTATTATATATATACATAATGTTTTCCTGGATTCCTGGAATCACATATAAGTGTTAGAAGCATGTCTTCTTACCTGTGTCAGATAGCAGAAGACGTAAACCAGAAGGCACTTGTTCTCCAGCCGAAACTTCATGATAATCTACATACCATTTATCTGATGGAGGTCTCGCTTGGGTTAGGAATGCAGCGAGTTCTTCTTCCTCTGCTCCCAGCGACTCGGTGTTTATAATCTCATTGCTACGATGTTATTCACAGGCTGTTATACAAACATCAGAACTTTTGGACACCTATCAAACTTTTTTTTTTTTTTTTTTTTTCCCTTCTTCTTCGAATTTCACATTCAAGCCGATGCTTTGCACTCACCTCCGTGTAAAGATACAGAATGGGAAACTGTATGGACTTAACTAGGGGAAAAAAAAATATGTTTAATAGAGGATAACATCTGTCTACTTGTCCATTGCCCATCGAGATTACTTGACAATATTTTTCTTAGCTTTCTGCCAAATATACGTCTAGAACACATTTTCTTTTCTGGTACCAACACCGCTCAACACCATTTATAGTTTATTCCGTTTTTGTTTCAGTTGCCTAAAACTTTGTAGCTGAGGCTTAAAGTACGTTGGGGAGGTGGACAGGGCATCTTAAACAGCTAATATGCTCATGGTGACCGTACTCGCCATGTCCGATTGCTGACAGGGTGGTAGATAAATGGAGCAGCCTCCCAGCAGAAGTGGTAGAGGGTAAGGCAATGAGGGTATTAAACATGCATGGGATAGACATACGGCTCTTGAATCTAAGACGAAACCAACGACTGATTGAGGTTTGAGTCTTTACAGCAGGAGAAACGGGCGACTAGATAAGCCAAATGGGGCCATTCTGCCGGCCGTTATTCTATGTTCCGTGCCACATTTCATCAAAAGACTAAGTATGGCAAAAAAAACGCCACATGTGGCAAAGTGTGGCAAAGGCCATCTACAGCTTCCTAGAATTCACCCTAATATAATGTATTTTGACATTTTGCTAACTCCTTGTAACATTAATGGAGAACCCAGCAACTCCTTGATGATGGATGATGGATGATGATGATGAAGACCACACTCTTGTAGACAATGGTCCCATATTAGACTTCGCCACTCTCCCCATTGTGAGAAGACTGCCAGGCTTCACCGGAGAAAACAGAAGATAATATATTTTAAAGCTTTAGATTTTATTATAAAAAGACTGCATGAGACGTTACATACTGGCTCGATTTTTCAAGTTTCGGTCCAAGAGGAAGCTGCTGGTTGAGTAACCGTTAAATTCTGCATTCCTTAAACGTCTCACAAATTAAACTTGCCAAGCTTAATTGAACATTAAAAATGAAAGTTATTTCACTTTTCAAAAATGCACACAAAATAGCGTCGTTTCTAACCGTTCCCACTTTTTAAAGCCAACGAGACTAGACTAGACACAAAAATACTTGTTCTCAAACTCATACTTGTTTCTTCTAGAAAGCCATCAATAAATAAGGAAACCATGATGTATACCACGAAAATATGTGTCTAACTCAACAGACTGTACTTAGATACTTAAGAGAAATGTGTTTCTTGTTCAGACTCCTTCATTATACGGTCCGAACATTAACAGCCCACTCGATGTTTCTACCACAGACGCCCCTAGTGGCTATATGTGGAATTACAAGGCAAACCACACAACTTATCATATTGTTTGGTACAGGCAGACCTCATTTTGCCTCTATTCAGGGAAGACATTCAGTTTTAGACATTTTGTTAAGCTATATCAAGCCAGATCCCTTCTCATTACAAGTTGACTTCACAACGCCGTGTCGTTATGGACATAAAACGTCCAAAAAAGTCCAAGTTCCCATCGATCAGATGCCCATCACTATACATGGCGTAGGACATGGGGCAAGTGAAGAACATCATCGCTTGTCTCTGTAACATCATATCCTGGCGCTCTGTTTGGTATAGGTGCGGAGCGCCATTGTTGTACCTGGAGGCCAACCATGGAGCTGGAGGTGACTGGGGACTCCAAAGGTAAATACTACACTGTATACGGGATTATGCTCGTTGTAAATTAGTAAATAACCCCAACCCAGAAACATTAGAATGTTTATACCACAAATAGTCTCCCCAACATTATTCTTGCAATTAAGAATTTTACCTTCTACCCTATATATAAATAGTTGGGCCATGAGAGATGATTTAAAGATTTATTCCTTACATTCCAACCTTCGCTCTGTCCCGACGTCTTTTGAAGGCGAATATGAAAAACCCATAAAAGGAACTGAGAAAATCCCAGGAATGTTTGGAAATGAAATTCCACGAGACAAACTTGGAAAGTACAGCCAGTTAATGGAGAATTCCTGATGGCGACTAATAATTGGACAGATCCTGGGATGGAAGAGAAAGAGGCAAGGGATCGCTAGAGAAAGAGTAGAGTCAGGCTTGGAATGAGAGGGAGCCCAACCACAATAAAACCACATGCAGCAAGCACTGAAAAGACCGATGGAGAATCAGGATTATGTCCGTCCATCAAGTGAAGAAGGATGATGGACCGTTGGCCGACATCACATATAACCTAGGGTGTGTGGCCTCATATCCAGCCGTTAACCGCATGGCATTGGCAGCAGCTGGCCTAAAAGTGCCAAACTTGAAACTTTAATGCAAAAAAATGATGTTCCCAAATCCCATGATCCTTTGAGTGTTCCACTCTGGCTCCCAGATTGCCTAGCTGGACAGAGGTTGCCTATGGAGAACCTCATGACAACCTCTCGAAACAACCCTAGACCAATTCAACACTCAAACATCATCCTTGCCAATGAAATGTATGTATGGTATAAATACCCCGGGGATCGTTTTATCACCAGGAAGGATTAAACCACAAAAAAAATTACAATTCCACACATTGTCTTCACTATCCAAGTCAAACAAATGGCCATTTTTTTTGGCTATATTTAGTTATTAACATCTGCTTAACGTTTCGGGATGGACATGCACTCTTCCAACGTTTGCAGTACTTGAGAGCTTAATGATTGCTTACAAATACATTTTGTCCACGGATAATCCTACCGCTCTCACTTGTTGGATCGTTTGTGAGCCGCAGCGGATAATAACTTACCCTGTGCCAGGAACGCAGACCGTACCAAATCAAATGCTGAATGTTGGGAAAAACTTCATACACATGTCCACACTGTTGGCCTAACGTTAGATCGTGTTCTAATTAAAAGCTGTTATCCAACAAGCATACTTTCCATATTTACCACTTTTGGACTCATGAGCCCAAATTCCTCTGTCCATCTTTCCTCCTCGAATGCCCCTCTTTGCTCGCCTGATGCCCCTCCTTTCTAGGAGCTCAGAATGTTTGCTGGGTATGAAGGTATCGCAGGGGTTCTACAGACCTAAAAGCCCTGATAATGTGTATAAAAGCATCGAACTGGGTTTATTAATGACATTTTGGCATAAATAGCAATCAATAGGTCACAAAGTCACACAAAACCTCTGGGTAAACTCTAATCCTTTGGCTAATCTAAAACTAGTTAAAATAATTAAATATTCCAAATTTTTTGAGTTCAGGCAAAAGTCCATGTTGGGTAAGGAAGGTTTTCTACATCATGATGTAGTTTCTAGGGTTTTCTAGTTTGGATGCGTTTAAAAGTGATACTGATGACCTTGGAACGCACCAGGTTCCCAGCACATCATGTACCTTCTGAAAATGTTTGCGATCACGTTACAAAATGCTACTGCCTGTTCAACAAGTCATTAAACCAAGAGCTCCAAGACTAATTTCCATTGACCAGGTGCAGTAGGTTAAGTATCCCTTCCCATCCTTCAAACCTCCTCCATAGGTCCTCCACTAGCCACCAAGTCCTTCCTCTTGATTCCCTTGTCTTCATTATCAAGAAGTCCTTCTTCCTCATGTCATAGAAGGTCCTTTCAAGAAGGTCCACTGGATGGTGGGTTCAATCTTTCACTGCCCTACTTCTGACCCAAGACAGCACCCCAGCCTTCCACCATTTACCTGCCCGGACAAGATATTACATCATATATCAGCATGCTGTATTTTGAGTTCACTATGGAGGCCCTTCAAAAGAGAGATCTCTCCCCAACAGTAGAAGTGGAGGACCAGGGACACTTGTCGCTCCACATGGAGGTCTGTGCCGGTGATGCAGCAGAAGGGCTGTTGCCCCCTTGGAAATGCCCTGAGCCTATTCTAGAAAACACGACTTGGTTTAATTTATCAAACTGATTTTTATAGCTTTAAGGTCTTATTCTAATTGGTTGTTTTCTGTTTTCTCGTGGCTCCTGGCAACTAAAGTTGGTGTAAGCACTGAAATTACTGCAAAAGAAACATATATATATATCTTCCAAACATTCCAATCCAAAATGCCCTTTCTGGATACAATCATAATATTTATATTAGTTTTAATCCTAGCATCACCCTATGCATAACGTATAGAACGCAGGCTTCTTGCTTCGCTATGAATTAATATTCAGACTTTAACCCATGAAATGTCACAGTCCATACGTTTTGCTGTGCAACCCAAAGATATCCTGTTTAGGCGTAAAAAGATGGCACAACTTGTTACAATGTTACAAACGGCTAAACATACCAAACATTTCAATGTCTGATATGTTATGTTATTTATTTCCATTAAAAATAAATTCTACTTTTTAACTGTATTTATAGGGTTGTAGCCTTAAACACTCCCTTCTTTTTGGGAGAAAAATGTGTGCCCCCCCCCCACGTACAAAGGTTTGGAACTCTATACATTTAGAAATGGATTCCAGATCTGGTCTATTTTCCCAGACAAATCAGTCGCCGTCTTAATTCCAGAAATGTTTTCTTTTCATTAATAACTTGTTTTGTCTGATTGCTCATTTAACGTTTCTACTCGCAAAAAGAATTTCGGTTATAAAAATTCCTCTGTCTGCCGACATCTGTTCATCAGAAGTTACAAAATAACAGGCTAAAAATATAGCATTTAATCGTAATTAAAGAATCGACGATATTTTATTATTGTTCCTTTTTTTCCCATTGCAACAAAAATTCTAATTTTAGAGAAATTGGGTATTTGAAATCCAACGTCGATGTCGCACAGCGTTCTGAGCTTTCAGGCTTTTTGTGGAAGTGAGGTTTTAAAGTGAAAAAAAAAGCTGAATTTTTCCAAAAAATGTTCAGTACTTTTTTTTCCAGAACTCCAGTAGACATCTTCTGCGTAAAACTTATAAAGAAAGCTTTGATACAGTTTTTTTCTCATTTTTACTTTTTAATGTGCTTTTAATCGAATAGCTATTTTTAAAGCTAAAATGTGTAGAATCGGGGGGGGATATACTTTGACGTAATCAGAATTTTTAATTTTAATACAGGTTGCTATTAAAGTATCGTTTAACTTTGTAAATACGCTACCTTTCACGAGGTTTGGGGGTCGCTGAGCTGTTTTCATGGAACAAGGACATTTCTGGCTGTAACATAATTTGCAAAAAGGATTTTCTAAGGATCGATTAAACTTTTAAACTTGGATCAGCAAACATAACATGCCATTGGAAGACAGGAGTGATGGGAGTGATAAAGGGCCATTGGAACACAGGAGTGATG
>VKOC01010900.1:0-10723 GCA_009364415.1 Spea multiplicata
AAGTTAGGTATTTCTGAAATCAGGACACCTGAATTGATAAACTTGGAGGGGATTTTCCATCACTTTACCTAATTTTGTGAGGATTCAGAGGGAAAATTTTAAAAAATTTGGTGTTTTTTTCTACTTTTCGCTAGTTATTACGAAATTTCTCATTCTATGTGTATGTTAGTGTTAAGTGTCTGTGTGTATTAGTGCCGAGTGTCTAGTTCTGTTGGTGTCAGTGTTTGGGTGTGTGTTAGTGTGAGTGCCCCTCCCGAGGTTATTGGATCCCCCATTGATGCTTGCAACATCTCTGTGAACCCCTGTGACAAGGGACAGGTCTGTCCTTCAGTTTCATGACCAACCTTGCTGGTCTGGGGCACAATGTCACAATGCATGTAATACAAAGATGTTACACAGGACACTCCCTGATTCATTCTGAATAATGTCTTGCAGGAACTAGTGGCTTTTGGACTAAGCAACATATTTGGAGGTTGCTTTAAAGGTTTTGCTGCAAGTACATCATTGTCAAGGTCAGCTGTCCAGGAGAGCACAGGAGGAAAAACTCAGGTAATTATATTGTAAATTAATTTATTTAAAAAGCCCCAAATGGTTTCATAGTTCTATTGCAATTATGGCAGAATAGAAAATTAACAATATACAAATTAATACCGTAATACTATGAACTAAAATTAGACAAAAGGTTAAAGAATGAAGATAAGGCTTTGATCTAGCTAGCGTGCAGTCTATTATGTTATAAATGACCTGCCTATATGTCAATAAACATTCCTTTAAAGTGATGAAGGGAAGAAACAATACCATTAACCTTTTTATTAAGAACAGTTTATCCATACGACTTACATATCAGTGGAGACGCTGCTAAAAAGTCAATATCCTTCTAAATGAAAGCAGATAAGTGAAAACCGTAAAGAGCTGATTGCCAGGAAGAAGTTGAAAGTATATCTTATATATTAAATCTATACCTGATGTATTTGTCTTACAAAACATGTAAAAGGATGTTGGAAAAATGTGACTCAATTTAAACAATATCACATGAATGCTTGACAGATGTAGCTTCGACTCACGGCCAGGCTCGGCTCAGTTGCTCAACTAAATAAAACACCAACACACAAGATGGGTTTGAAAAGGCCACAGTCGTTTTATTTAACAGTCATTGCCCTGTAAAACCTGAAATAATAAAAATAGATGCGTTAACAGAGACAATGACGTAACCAAAACCAACCTAGCTTGCCAAGTTATCCAGGTACCATACCACACACCAATTTTGGGAGGGGACATACCAGGATGCCCCAACCCGGACCTGAGGTTCCGAGCACCACTCCTTGCAAGGAACCTCCCACCGCTTATGACCACCAATGATCATACCACCACATTAACCCCTTGGATACCTGGCAAGCTACCGCCCACGACTAATGCAGCAACGCCACTCCACAAACTCAACCACATAATGGGAGGGTGGGACAAACACCACCAGGTAAGGTTAAACAAAATGGATCCTTACCCCTGTGATCACCAAACTTTAATATCCTCCTACCAAAACTCCTCCCCTAAAATCCACAATTCCTGCCTTAGCCTAGCCCTGCTCAGCACTCTGTCAGGGCCCACTCTAGTCCATTCTGGCCCCGTGGGCTTCATTCCTGGAGCAGGTGCTCAGGCAGCTATGTATCTGTGACAAGTGTGAGCAAGTTGCCTGCTTGAAATGTTATATACTGCATCTGAAGGGTAACTTGGCAACACTGAGGGCTCAGCCAGAGCTGAGGTGCCTAGTGAGGAGGCACTAGCTGAGGTGAGGACTGCCGTCTTCTGTGGCATTAGACTTCTGCTGTAGAAGAAACATCAGACTACATCATATAGTCTGGCATAAAGGTTAGGTGTTATACCTAACGTATGTAAGTTTTGTTTTCTTGAAACTTCCATGGCTCCTAAAAGGATATTTAAATGTAATACGAAGAACTAGTAGGAATCTTAGCTGTCTTCTACCAAACAAAATTGGGAAGTTAGAGGTATTGGCAAGTCATGAAAAATATGATCTAATTAGTATCACACAAACATGGTGGAAGTTACAAGACAGTAAGTTTAAATGAGAGCCAGGCAAAATATAAAAGGGTTTCGGCATGTCTGGGAATGCTGGTGATATTAATAAACTATATTAGTATTTAGTTAAAACTGAAATGTATTCAAAATTTAGTAAAATATGTTTTATTTTTCCAGGTTGCTGGTCTCTTATCAGCTATAATTGTTATGATTGTCACTTTGGCTATAGGATTTCTACTTGAACCTCTACAAAAGGTACTAATTTATTTCAGCTTTACAGTGAGGGATCTCTATTAACACCGATCAAACATAACTTTATGACCAACTGCCTCATTGTGTAGGCCCCCTTTGGCCGTCAAAACAGCCCTGACCCGTCAAGGGCATGGACTCCACTAGAACTCTTAATGTATGCTATGGTTTCTGGCACCAAGGTATTAGCAGCAGATCCATTAAGTCCTGTAAATTGGGAGGTGGGGCCTCCATGGATGCATACACACCTGGCCATCCACATTATGTAAAAGAAAACGTGATTCATTACTCCAGGCCACCACCTTCCATTGCTCAGTCGTCTAGTTCTTATGCTCGCATGCCCATTCTAGGCACTTTGGCAGTAAAGAGGGGTCACAGTGACTGATCTGCGGCTACATACGCAACAAACTGTGATGTACTGAGTGTTCTGACACCTTTCTATCAGAACAAGCATTAACTCTTGCAGCAATTTCACCTATAGTAGCTCATCAGTTGGATTTGACCACAGGGGCGTGCCTTTGCCCTCCACGTGTATCAATGATCCTTGTCCGCCCTGTAACCTTTGCATTGCTTTTCCCTCCTTGGACCATTTTTTATAAGTACTGACCACTGCAGACCAGGAACACCAAACAAGAGCTGCAGTTTTGGAGATGCCCTGTGATTACTGTCATCTAGTCATCACAATTTGGCCCTTAACAAAGTTGCTCAGATCCTTACACATTTTTCATGCTTCTAACACGTCAACTTTGAGGACGAAATGTTCACTTGCTGCTTAATATATCCCACCATACCTGGGAACTCTCCGGGTTTGACCCAGAGATCTCTGGGTGAAGCACCGCTTCTCCGGTTCTCTGGGTCAAGACCTGAATCCTCTGGGTCGCCCATTTTGACTTTAAATGGGGGTGTTTCCTGATGCCAGCCAGACCGCCCACTGATAGCACAGGACCACCCCGCTGACAACAGTGGGCAGTGCTGGCCGCATTCCGCAAGGTAGCCGTAGTGAAGAAGTTCCCAGGTATATATCCCACCCACTAACAGGTGCAATGATAACAAGATTTTCTGTATTATTCACTAAGGTCACTAATTTGACCTATACAGTACAACCATAAATGTTGTAAGAAAAACCATGTTCCTAAAATGCCATCTTTGCACGCTATAAAAAACTGACTCAAATGGTAAAAAAGCCAGAGTGTATTCCAAAACATTCCAAAAAAATAACATTGTGTAGGTATATCAATACATGGGAACTTTAAAGTGTAGTCTATTCTACTCTGGGAGTTGATTAGCCGCATAAGGGGTTGAGTTAGTCACGCAAATGTACTGGGACCTCAGAGGGACCCGGGTTTGAATTAAGCCGGAAGCAGGCAGGCAGCGGGCAAATGCCACTCCCCTTTCCATAGAAAGGATTGACTCAGGTCATTCCCAGGGAGTTCCCAGGTATGTGTAAAGCCCTTGCATAACCATAAACTGAGTCACATACAAGGCTCAGGACACACAATTTCCTACCAAGCGGCAGAGAAAGTAGAGCATAACATAAGCAAGCAAAAATATAATGTTTATTAAACATACAATATAACTTTGTTTTCTTCTTCATTTAGTCTGTTCTGGCAGCGTTAGTCGTTATCAATTTGAAAGGAATGCTAATGCAGTTTAATGAAATTCCAAACTTATTCCGGAAAGATAAATATGATTGCGTAAGTAAAGCTATACATTTTTATACTTTAGACTATGGTTGTATGTGGTTACAAGAGTTTATTATAGTAATTTAGAAATGCACTAGACAGTAGACACCTCACCAAAGTGTACATTATGTCATTCTGGTATGGGAGAGTTGACTTATAAGATTTCCAGTGACAAGATGTCATTTTTTAAACATAAACATATAAGCTCTTGTAAGCACTGCTCTTACAACTAGATCACAAATTCCATTAAATTCTGAAGAAAGAGCCACTGGTCCTCACAGGTGCCTACAAGAACCCAGAAAAAGAAGAGGAGAAGGCCTTTCAGCTTGTTGCCCTTACAACATTGCTCTGGTTCACCTTATATCTCAAGCCTTTGGACACATTAGCAAAACGCACCTATCCTTTGTACTGCAAGAACACTGCTGCAGAGAATGTTATATGTTTTTAATATTCTTTATAAATTTGGGATCTCCACACACATACTGTTTCTCAAACATATTTATCGCTTTGCCCTACTGGGTTGGTCAAATATATTATATTGATATGCTTGTTTTATACAGTATGTTGTGGGATGTTAAGTCTGTACTTATGTGACCTTCGGCTAAACTAATTTTCTTTACTGGTGTTTTCAAAAAGCTGCGGCATCATAAATGGTGCAATGTCCAATGACCATGAACAACGTTGTACGTTTCATTCAAATTTAAAATGATGTACTTAACTTGGAACTGTTTAGCTGTTTGCCAAAAAAAACTCCCGGTTAACGTAATAGTGCCCTGTTGTTTTGCAAAGCGAGTTCACAAAAGACCAAAGTACCATCATAATTATAGCAATAAAAAGGGAGTTTACACAGTTTCTTAATCTCTCAATTACCCTTTCCAGATAATTTAGATAGTAGATTCAGTAAAATGAATATAAGCACATGCGCTCATTACAACATTTACTGTCAGAAGTCCTACAATGGCAGTAGCTCACCAATATAATCATACATAAATATGATATGGATTATTACAGTAATTGTGCACTTTGATTAAAGGGGCATTTTATACCCCATCCCTGGGTTTCTATTATACTGTATGTTTTAACAAAAGATTATTTCAGAAAACTATTATGTCCCAAATACTTAATTTTATAATTCAGTGTATGCAATGAACCCAGGCAATGGTGGTTGCAGATTAATTTAAGCAAAGTGCATGTTAGAAACAGACATTGGAATCACGTGTACCACAGAAGCAGCCATGTTATTGCTCAGTTGTTAATTGTTTCAGGCAGCTTTGTAAGTTGAAGTGAAGTTTAGTAAATAAGAAACAGGAAACCAATTAGATGCATTAGTTGTTACTTTTATAACAAATAAAATTAAAATGTAACTTTTATTGAAACATATAAAATAATAAAACAAAAAATAGAAGGATAGAACCACCTGTATTGTGGCACACTACAGTTAAAAATTAGGGAGACAATAAAAGTGGGAATGGGGATTAGCCCTGCCTACCTAAAAGCAGATAACTTAACCCCTTAATGACAAAGCCCGTACATGTACGCGTTCAATATGCACTGTTTTCAATGGGTTTAGGGACCACCCATTGTCCTTAAGGGGTTAACTACAAAGACTCTATCTCTAGACTCATTGGTATTCGGTTATTCCTATCGAACATTGTAGTGAGGCATACTTCATCTATAGCTATACCTAGCTATAGTGTGGAGCCTCTTTACTAGCAAGTAGAAAAAAACAAAAAATTCACCATCTTCGTCAGGGTTTTGGTCTCCCCATTTTAAATGATTTAATAACTCTTACATGTCATAGTAATTTTTGTGGATCCAATGCCAACTCCTGGACACATTGGGGGGCCTTTTCTGTTTTTTTTCACACTTTTGACACAGTGTCTCAACTTCCATGAAATAAACTAGCTCCTTATATATTAACAATACAATTTTACTGATTGAAAGACATAACACACACATTTTATGACTAAACATATGACTTTCCATTGGATTACATGTCTTTAACAATGCAAGGTTTAGGCTCAACTCATCCTTTCTTCCAGCAGAAGCACACAAGGTCATTATGATAAATGGTTAAATGCTTAGTTCACCTGTAAATTTCTAGTTTAGTGAATGCCTCCCTCAGTATATTAATTTAGCCCTAAAAGGTAAAACTGTGTTTTGGCTACAAGTGACAAGCATGGATGCTTTAGTATTAAGTTTTAGCTTTAAATCTTAAGTTAGATTGCTCATAATTTGTTTGTTCCTTTTGACCTTCACAGGTAGTGTGGGTGGTTACATTCATTGCTGCTGTTTTACTTGGCCTTGATCTTGGATTGGCTGCAGGAGTGGGATTTGAACTGCTAACTGTGGTGTTTCGTACTCAATTGTAAGTACTGTGCAGTGTGAATCTGACTATATTTCTGTAATTACTTGTTGAAGGTTAAAAAAATGAAAACACAGGAAATTACTTAATTTCATCTTGTGTTTCGATGCTCTTGTCGGGTTATTACAAGTCATGCTTTACAATATCAATTCAAAATATCGCACTTCTTTAACCTAGTGATGTACACTGCAATATCAAAGAGATTGTTCTGCTTTTTTTGTACTGTTTTACGAAGGTTGATAAATTTGTCAAAGATTACCCAACAATCTGCTCTTTTATGCATATCTGCGACAGCTGCTTAAAAGCAATCATTACTAAGCAAGTATTACTAAGGTCAACTCAGTCACATCACATGGATGTAGTGCGGGATTAAGACCCTCCTGGAGCCATTAGGTGTTTACATGCAGACACACATATGTACACACAAAAACATCCTTACCTCTCAAGCACGTGGCTCTTCTGCTCACAACCACGTCCAGGCTACAGTAGACTAAACACTGGAGCTACCGCTATTGGAAATCCAGACAAATATGCTATACTTTGTGTTTTACAGCCCCAAGTGCTCTCAGGTTGCTAATGTTGGTGGAAGCAATGTTTACAAGAACAGAAAAGACTATCAAGATGTAAGTTTAGAGATTTTTGAAAGTTTATTTAATTGGACTATTATATATATATATATATATATATATATATATATATATATGTCTTTACAGTTATGTTTTCTGCTCTAGATATATGAACCAGAGGGAGTGAAAATATTCAGATGTCCATCACCCATCTTTTTTGCCAATATTGACTTTTTCAAGGATAAACTCAAGGGCAGTAAGTTTAACTATAGGGTGCTAATTTGTGTTTATGCTTACCCATCTTCCAAAAAAAATTAAAAATTAATAAAAAATGTTTCTTATAGGCAGGGTTGAACCCACTTAGGGTGTTACGTAAGAGGAACAAGGCTTTAAGAAAAATCAAGAAGTTGATAAGTAAAGGAGAACTTCAAATTACACCTGTAAGTATGAATGTTTTTTTTTCTTGTTACGGTCTCCAATTCCCAAATCGTAATTTAATTATTCTATGATTCTTCATTTACAACATTTCATTTTGCAGAAAGGATTGATCTGTACTTCTTACGACTATAAAGACTCCGATGATGAAGAATTAGACAACAACAGAATAGAGGAGCTGGACCAGCCTCTGAATAAAGCTGATCTACCTTTCGACATAGATTGGAATGCTGATCTTCCCAATAAAATTATGGTTCCCAAAGTTGACATCCACAGTTTGATTATTGATTTTGGGGCAGTGTCATTTCTCGATATGTCTGGAATGAAGGGCCTAAAAGGGGTAAGTGACCCTAAAATAAGGCATTAACATGTAGAATCCCTTGACAAGTAGTATTTAGGACGATACATTCTTATTTTTTTTTTCAAGTTAATGTCTCACAAATCATTTACAGTTAGACATCTAAAGGCTTTTAAGAATGTATTTTAGCCATAAAAAAGTTTCAGTATTTTTAGAAGTAAATTACTCACATGCATTATTAACATGTATTGTATTATTTTGTACATTTCCTCAATAATGATTGTATTTTTTTGTACTTTAATGACCTACTATTAAAATAAGGGGTGAGGCAGAATAGAAAAAAATTTTGATTGGGTGGATGGGAGAGAGTTGTAATTTTGTAGTATAATTTTGTACTATAGTATTAGAATGATGGCCTTATGATGTTTAACATGTTTTAAAATATTAGTGTGTATTAGCTTGATAATATTTATGGGAAGCCAAAACCTATAAATTTGACCTATAAATTCCACACAATGGAAATATTTTTTTCTTATTTCAAGATATATGTAGCTAAAATTCATGCTTCATGACAATCTTTTTTTTTTTTAAACAGGTTTTGAAAGAATTCATAAAGATTGAAGTAGATGTTTACATAGCAGGCATGGATGGTAATATATTTTTGTATTCTTTTGATTTCTGCACTTAAGTTTGGTATTAACTAGGGAAAACAGTGAAATGTATCATAATGTAAAGTGAAAAGTATAATGATGTAATGAAATCATTACTAAAATGTCATCTACTTTTGAGTCATATATGTTAGTACAAGTTATCCATGTATCAAAAATGTTTTCAAAGCATTTTTATTCGACATACTTAAAATGGAAATGGAAACAATGGAAAAATGAAAAACCATTTTAGGTCAGTATTTAAATGATATTTACCCAAAGTGCACTGGTCCTTATTCCAGAATGCAATGAATGTAATGCACCTATACAGTTGTGGATAAAGTTTGTAAATTGATGCCATCCAAACCAAAATATCAAAAATACATGTGCAGTAGATGTATCTTACTCTTTTACAGGTACTTAAAATTAATCATTAGGCACATGGATATTTAAAGTGTTACTTACATCAAGGGAAATATTAATGCATACATGTTAACCTGTACTCAAAGAAAGGAACATTTATATTTGTCCTTCAACTTTCTAATAATTACTAAATAATAATTTAAGGTTGTGTTTCCCTTTTTGTCATTTGTAGACAATCTTCTGGATAAACTTGAACGATGTGGGTTTTTCGATGACACAATTACAACATCAATGATTTTCCTCTCTGTGCATGATGCCGTGTTACATGTGCTGGTAAAGAAGGAGCTAAATAGCTTGTCAAAATTGAAAGAAATCAAGGTAATTAACCATTCTTATTGAATATGGTCAATATGTGTTTCCTGATTTCAATAATAATTCTACTGTACACCTACACAGGAGAAAGAAACAGGATTCTATGCAGATGAAAATAAGAATGGGACTACTGGACACAAAGAATACTCTGTAAGTATGACCTGGCCAAAATCTTATTTGCTTTATTCGCTATGTTTTCCATAGGTTCCATATGATAACAGTTTTATTAGTGATAAAACACTTTCAGTATGGATAACTCTTCATTACCTTTGCTTCAGGTCATCATACAATTCAGGTTTCACTCATGTGAGGCATTTCAAGTGGATAATAAATGCAATAATAAAAAAAATTGGGAGCTTGATGAAAAATGATGTTCCAGATAAAAAACATTATAGACAACAAAATGACATTATATATTACACACTACTACAGATGTTTCAAATAACATAAATTTTCTTGCTTTTTAGTTAACAGTTTCATCACAGTTATGATTCAGTAGGATGAAGATTCCTTCTAAGTGACCATGTAACCAGAGAACGGAGAATATATGAAGGAAAACCAGAACATATAACGTATCAGTGACTTTTTCCATGAAGCGAGTAGGTTTCCCTTAAATCTTTTTTTGTGAATGAACAGATTGGCATCTGTGTAAACAATCCCATGTAATCCCATGTAAAATCTATCTTAATAAGTTCATTTGTAAAAGCATACCAAGGCAGAAAGTAGCACTCGGCAACAGCTAAATCACACAAAATTCTAATTTTCATATTACAGAACTAGTTATAAAGACTACAGCTATAATAACTAACACCAGCTTTACATAGGCATTAAGATCACTCATTAAGGTATTTTTCAAAACAAATTATCACTAAAAAACAAAGAACAAACAGGAATTATTCCACCTAATTTAGCAGCTGGACTTTATGGCTCATCTGCATTTTAGGCTCTACCTAGTTTTGAATTGCTAAACGAATATTGGAGTTGATAAAGTACTTGCATCAAATTTTCAACTCGATCTCTTAACAATTTGGCAGCTAAAGTTCAAAGCTTAGAACGATAAATCATATAATTTTGCTTATGGTTGGATGACTTCCTAACCTTCTTACATACTATTGTGACAGACACATCAACAATACTGCAGTCTTATAATACCATCATAGAAGTAGTTGTTCTTGAACCCAAAATAAGCTTGTGTTTAGTAATTTATTTTGTGAAAAAAGAATGAATTTTATACGTGGTTTGTTTGTCACTGTCGTACATTGTTCAACAAAGATACGAGTGGAAGAACTTAGTAAAAGCACTTCAGCTGTGGAATGTCAATTTTAAAGGGAAATTACCCTGGCTACTTAGCACTTAGTGCATTGTCACATTTAATAGGCCTGTAAAAATATAATTAGATATATTTTTACAATACAATATGAGAAAATGTACTGCGAGTACCAGACACGGAAAAAAGTATATTTGTTGACAAAATACATAAAATTACTTTTTAAAAACCCTGTTGATCAGGAGAATTTTCAACATATACCGTATATTCCGGCGTATAAGACGACTGGGCGTATAAGACGACCCCCAACTTTTACAGTCCAAATATAGAGTTTGGACTATACTCGCCGTATAAGACTACCCCTCTACCCAGCGTACAACAACCAGCCAGTCACGGCAAGCGATGTACCTTACCGGTGATTTGCTGGTTGTTATACAGACATATA
>VKOC01010924.1:0-13118 GCA_009364415.1 Spea multiplicata
ATATTTGGTATTTTCAAAACTCTCAAGAGGGGGTTATTCACTAAACGGCGAACTGAACGAAATCAATGAGACAAAGAGTTTAAATATATATATATATATTAATGCACTGGCCCTTTAATTAACTAAAAGGGGAATCTGTTATACGAATCTGTTACCCATTGTACAGCGCCGCAGAATAGGATGGCGCTATATATAAATATAGTAATAATAATAATAAACTATTTTTAATTATAATTTCTAATTTTCATATAAGGGTGGTTTGTGTAAAAAATGTCCTTAAAAATAAAGTTTATCATCACTAATATAATATATATATATATATAGCACCATCATATTCTGCAGCGCTGTACAGTGGGGCAACGAGACATAACGAGTAGTGTATATATATATATATAAACTGCCCCTTCGTAGAGACGTAGCTCACCTACAGCTTGCCATTTAGTGAATAAATCCCCAAATTAGTATAGAGGACAGGATACATCCAAAAAGGATATTAAAAATAAAAATAAATTAATAATATATAATAATAAATAATATATATATATATATTAATCCGTAACATAATGACCGGGCTTCTGCGTAGCTGAGCTGCTACTGGATTCTACCCGTTATACATTTTGAATAAAGGAACATGCGCGGTTTACCCGAAGCCAAGAGTAAGAAAGGACCGGTCATTGGCGTGGAGTAAACAGCATCTGATGTTTTACACCCTTTGGCAGAGGCTATATTCCAACGTAACCCTTTACACACCGGAGCGAACTTATGTAACGGATCCAGCAAAGGACGGTCAATGCAATAATGATTATTATTAATACTATAAAATATTATATACGGTGTGATGGTTTCCCCAAGGCGTTAACCCTGTAAGTACCAGCGATGTTAGTGTTTTGTCATCCTGAGCAATAAAGAAAACCGGAGGGTCTGCCCCGCTCGTCGCTGGCCACATAATTGTACGAGACGAGCCACTTAAGAGTTTCTGCAGCAGCCGCGGTCTAATACCCTGGTCGGTTCAACCTGCGGCTTTTCAGCTCTATAGTCACGGGGACCAAAACGCCATCCTTCCTGAAAGGCGCAGAACAAATAAAGTTCTAAATGGGTTCCTTTTACACCCTATTTAAAAGGAGCCCGCCGATGAAGCGTTACCCGGGTTATTATGTATCGGAGATTACACGGATACATTCTGACAGTAACAAGAAACACGTGGGAACGCCACCAAATAAACATTATAAAGGGACCCTCAGCTCGTAACCTTCTCTCCACCATAACCAAGGAGCCCCGACACCCCAGTAACAAAGTAACTGCCGGGTTATGGGGGTACTACTGCCTGCCCAGATCTCCTGCAGGCAGCTACATGACGGCAGGCAACAGTCTCCCCCTCTTATCTCCCTCTGTCTCAGGGGTCCGCACCAGCATTGCTCATGGTGGACCTTTACTGGGGTCTGCGGTGGACTATTTAATGATGTTCTATGGACCTTCACAAACCTTGCCTATCCCTGCTTCTGCCTGCCTGCCTGCCTGCCTGCCTGTTGCTTGCTTTCCTTACAGTAAAGGAGGCTGTTCTTCTCCCCAGCCTCACACAGGACCTCAGGAGACCAAGGACCCTCATAGCTGAAATCAGCAACTCCCAGAACACCCAGCGACAGGAGGAGGAGGATGATCAGAACAGCCTCTAACTCACCCTATTTATGTCAATCAGTCAGGCTGCGCAGGCCTCCGATTCCGCCTCTCGCTCTGAGGGCGCCTGCCGCTGGGCACGGTCGTTTTGTGGGGCTTTGCGGAGGGAGTGGAGAGGGCAGGTCCCGCGCTTCGCAGGCACATAATGTGTAACGTTGTAACCAGATCTCATCCTGCCCGTCAGCTTAATCAGGAAACAGATTTTAACTCTTAGTATTATTTGGTTTTTTTTCGGCTGTCATGCTGAGAGCAGCAAAAAAAAAGTGCTTGTTAATCACTGGCGGTCAAAGGGTTAAGTTGTGAACAATAGGGAGAGAGCAGAGGGCACTTCTGCAAAAAGGATCCCCGCGTGACGAGCGAGCGGACAAAATGTTCCACCCTGTTGTGTTTTTGTATCAGATCAGGGGGGCCGCATTAATTAGGGATCTGTTTACTAAATCCAGGGTTGATGATTGATCGTAATCTGGACCAGGTGAACTTGGCGGCAGATCAGACCCCGTCGGCCCATCTAGTCTGCATGTTATTTCTGATATAAAGACTCAGTCGTTGGTCTCGTCTTAGATTCAGTAGCCATATGCCTATCCCATGCAGGTTTAAATCCCCTCTACCACTTCTTCTGGGAGGCTGCTACATTTATCTACCTCCCAATTGTGTGGCCATTTAAGGGGACAATCCAGCCATGCATACGACAGCCAAACACGTCATTTTACATTTTTGTGGAGTTCTCTTGCAAATACACGTGGTGGTGGTGGGGGGTGGCTATATATATGTTTATATACATATGTGTAGCTATAATGTATGAGTTTGTCGGTTCTAGTTTTGAATGTATGGACAGCAAGAAGCTTTGCTGGAGTTGTTGACGCTGTATAAAGAAAAGATAAAATAATAATATACATCAAAAATCCCTCCTTTTGGGTATCCTATAGGAGCAGCTCTTTTGACTTTGTGCTCTAGGGATTATTACTCCCTGTGTCTCTCCCCCATCGCTGAGTTGCTGATGGATGTTGATTGGTTCTGGCAGCCTTTTTATAGACGGGGACCTGAGATGGGAGGAAATTGGGTGGATAATACTGTTCGTTCTACCTGGGCGAGATACATAAGTTATTCTATACACGGTGAACGTAAAATGAAATACCCCAAAATAATTACACATTAAGTGTGCAGGTGACAATTCTCCTTAAAATTTCCCTAAGGATTGTGCAGACCCCTTGGTATCACCAAACTAAAAACGCATTTTATATTATTATTATTTATTGATTTATGTAGCACCATCATATTCCACAGCGCTGTACAACGGGTAAACAGGACACAGCAAGTCGTGCATAATTACAATTTGGACTTTGTGAAAGGGATGAACGGCTCTGCTCACAACCGAGAAGAATTTAACATTAAGTATTAAGTATTAAGTATTAAGTATTGTTCCCAGGCGGTTACTCATCTTATCCTTTTCTGTAAAATGTTTCCTTTTACCCCAAACTCCCCTATAGCTCAGTCAGTGCTATATAATGGTATAGAGCAGGGGTGTCCAAACTGCGGCCCTCCAGCTGCTGCAGGACTACATCTCCCATAATGCTCCTTCAGTTAAGGGGCTGGCTGAGGAGTATGGGAGATGTAGTCCTGCAGCAGCTGGAGGGCCGCAGTTTGGACACCCCTGGTATATGAGTATAGATAATATTAACGTCTGTAGGGAGGCTTGCAGGGAATTTGATGTCTCAAATCTATACAGAAATAAAATAAAAAATCCAATGCAAAAAATATTCTTGAAAAATATTGCTTTTATTTGGATAAAGTATTAGAAAAATATAATGTATTTCCTAAGTCATCAAAGCCATGGATTTAGATCGGGATATCAGCATCAGACAGGCGGTCTGCACCGGGGTCCGGGGCAGATGCCCTGCAGGGGGTATGTGAAATGGTGCACACTGATAGGCAATGGAGGTCTTGCTAGAAATAAAACCTGCCTCCTGACTGCTTTAATACCCTGGGGCAGGCAACATGTTACTGCATGCGCAACAAGCAACATAACATCGTTATCCGCCGAGAACCTTCTCATTAGGGCTTTCTCCGAGTCCTGTAACGTTTCACACTTGAGATTAATTGCTGTAAAGTGAGGATGCTGAATACCCCAGATAGGCCGACGCTTGGCGTTAATGAGACATATCACCCGCTGTCACGGTATACAGGCCATGCTTAATTATTTGGATTCGCAACACCTGCATTATCTTATCATGGGAATCCATACTTCCCAAGTGTCCCTACTTAAGAGGAGCAGGCCCTCTCTGGGATTCCTTTTCTAGGAGGTCAGAATGTCTGCTGGGCATGAGGGTCTCTCAGGGTTCTACAGGCTATATAGAAAAATCAGCGCTTGCCTTTACCGAGTAAGTTTTGGCGGGTTTAACCCCCGGGGTTGGACACCAACATTGCTCAAGGTGGATATTTAATGAGGTTTGTGGACCGAGGACAATCTAATGATCTTCTATGGGCCTTCACAATCCTTGTCACGGATACCGGTATCCTTGTATGAACACTTTGCCTATCCTTGGTTTCACCTGGGATGGAGTCAGATCCAGGTTTGGATCGGGGAGGAATAATATCTGTAACTCCATTATTGAGTTCGATGTCTCCCTTTAGAGATTGGTCTTCAGGGCCGGCGCTGCCTATAGGAAAGGTAGGCACCAGCCTAGGGCGCAGATCTATGTGGAGGGCGCCTTCTCTGTGGTGGACTGGACAGACAGTCCAGTCGGCTGCATTGAAGGTGACCCCACGCAGATCCAACCAGCCCTCACCGCTCCTCACCCCTACTAAGGCAAGAGTCCTAAAGCTGGGGAATAGGAAATCTATGTCTTGATGACCATCATGTCCTCGATCTCTTCTTGCTGAACGTTGCCATCTTGGTTCCTTCGGTAGTAAGGCCGGTAAGAGGACCGGCATAGATCTAGGACAGGGACACGTGAACCACGAAAACGGCAAAATATTCCAGAAAATTATAGTTCTGACTGCAATCCCCCCCCCCAAGTCTCAATATACTGGGCTACAATTACTGTAGTGCCGTGGAATATATCAAATGTCCATGTCATGCCAAAATGTAGCAGTTTCCCTTTAATCTTTATGTCACGTGTGCTGAAATTAAGGTAAGAAAGATAAAAAAAAACACCAAATGCCTTATAATTTAGAAAAAAGGAAATTAAATTCTCATTTTTATCTGATTTTATCTGATTTTGATCTCATTTTTATGTTGAGTGGAGGCCTGGTGTCCACCGGACTGTTCTGATAACCCATAAAATATAAGAATTCTGATGTTATCGACGTTCCATCTCACGTTCTTCATTAAAGGCCATCATCTGCTTGCTGGTTTTATCTCCGCGGCCCTGATAATGCACAGATCTCATAAGAACGTTTCCCATCGGGGCATAATCTTTACGCCTGCGTGGCCTATGTGCCTTTTACCCAAGATTTTTTTTTTTATTAAAGATTTTATTTTCCATCATTGATCAAGGATCCTTCATTAACATATATTAACATATACAAAGATCCGCACGCCCGGCTTGTTTTATTACATTCATGTTTTTTCCTTTTGTGGTTAAAAACCTGTTATTTACTGTTTAAAGGTACTTCAGAAGCGGGTAAAAATTAAAAACCATCTTAAAGAGCTTGGTGTCCTTACCAACACTCGTTACAAAATACAAAAAAACCATTTTTTTGATGAATTTATTTTGTGTGCCGTGTTCTAAGGAGCTTACATTCATGACAAAAATATAAATAAAAGTATATAAATAAATACAGCACTGATAATAAGTACAAAACCTGATAACGCAGCTAAGGTTGTGAGGAACGTTACTGCACACAGAGGAGTCTTTGCTTAGACAACCTGTTTTAGTAGTAAACGACAGAGACAAATAAAACTCTCATGCAATGCACATCTCTCGGCTACACACACAGCGTTACCCTCTCCTAACACAACCCGTTTACTAAAAATGTCCCCCCCCATAACACGAGACAAGGGCCGCGTCTCGCTAGGACGGCAGGTACTCTCAGCCTTTACTTTTGCTTGGAGAAGTACTCTCTGCTTTTCTGGACGTCGGGTTTGATGGCGTCATTTCCCGGTTTCCAGCCGGCGGGGCAGACTGAAGAAAGAGCAGAAAGAGCAGATAATTAATTAACAATAAAACTGCACGGTTCTTACCATCTGATGGGTTCTCCTGAGCCAACACCCAGGGGTGATCACAGGGTAAGTGGCATGGGACGAAGTAGTTCTTTGGTGCTCCCTCCCCTAACTAAAAACCCACAAACTTGGTTTTACACCAATTCACTCTAATACCACACACTATCTCCCTAACACCACCCCTAGCTTCATCCTTGACATTGTGCACACATTCTTAAAACCATATGCTTACACACACTCATACTAACACCATACACAGACCCAATAACATTATATCACGACACACACGCATGCTAACACCAGACACATGCCAGCGGCATACAGTCACATATGCTAACACCATACATTCTCATGCACTAACACACAATCGTTTGGACACCATCATCATCATCATTACCTTTTCTCTTTAACTTCGTGCTGAGCCCTGTCTTCACTGCAGCTTGCACTCTTTACCCTACAGCGCGGGGTCACGTATTGTTATTGGGGCCCCTGGGCGGACGTCACCTGCCTTAGTGCTCCCTCTGTGCCTACCTTCTCCGTATTTGTCTGTGTGCTGGAACGCCTGCACGAGCCGAAGAGTCTCGTCTACCGAGCGGCCGACGGGCAGATCATTAATGGTGACCTGGCGCAGGATTCCTTTCTGATCAATGATAAAGAGACCTCTGCAACAAAGCAAAAAGACAGAAGCATTATCAAACATAATAAATTCTCAAAGTATTTTCGGAATTCATGGAACATTGAGCACCGCATACTAATTTTATAAACTAAATTGGAACCAGCTATGGCTCTTATTGCTCCTGTTTTCCTCAACCCAAGGTCCTCCAGGCTGGATGTTCCAGACAGATCTCCAAAGACTTATCAGTCTCACCGAGCTGAGGGATCCTGATGGATAGTAATTAATTAACAAAAAAACCCATAATAAATGGAAAAGGTCATCGCCACAACCTCACACTTGACAGTTACCTGTAGGAGATCCCTTCATCCTCCTTGAGGACCCCATAATCCTGAGAGATGGTGCGCAGGGTATCGGCCACCAGAGGGATTTTCATGGCGCCCAGACCACCTTCTTTACGCGGAGTGTTGATCCTATGAGGGATAAAACGCACATTTTTGTAAATTACTCAGTTACTCTTACAGTTGTATCCCCGTGCTGTCCAGGGTGGGCCGTACCAATCGTGATTGAAAAAGGATTCAGATCAAGAACTACTATGTCAAAAAATAAAATCCAGCGTCCATAAAACGTACCAAGCCAAGTGACAGAAGTGAGAATCCACGGAGGCGCCGATCACTTCGCAGTTCAGCTTCCTAAACTCCTCGACCCGGTCGCTAAAAGAGATGATCTCGGTGGGGCAGACAAACGTGAAGTCCAAGGGGTAGAAGAAGAACACAACGTACTTTCCTATAGATTGAAACAAAATACTGTATGGGTCTCTACAGAAAATGAAACTATTTATTATTAAATACTGTCATAACTGCCCCATTTTAACCGATAATTGACTACAATTAATACACCCCGGGCTTCTTACAGTCCATACATTCAAAGGGTCTAAAATAACATTAGAGCCGACAGACTAAGAAGGATCCATACATTAGGTAAAGAGAGCCTGGCTCGCAAGCTTACAATCTATAAGCGACAGAAACATTTAAATACTTAAAGTGACTTAAGAAAGTACAGGAGGGAATGTTAGAACTAGAAACCATAATCGAAAACTAGAGGGTAAGAGGCTTAGATGGAATGTAAGGATGTTTTACTTTACAGAGAGGGTAGTAGATAAGTGGAAAAGCTTCCCAGCAGAAGTGGTAGAGGATGATACAGTGAGGGGATTTAAACATGCATGGGGTAGGCATACGGCTCCTGAATCTAAGACGAGACCAACGACTGATTAAGGTCTTTACAGCAGGGAAAACGGTCCGAATGGATCTGGTCTGATGGAAAATTCTAGGGGATGACAAAAATACCGACCTCTGTAGTCGGCGAGCTTCAGATCCTTGAACTGTCCGTCGGGCATCACGGCATTGGCTGTGAAGTCAGGCGCAAGCTTCCCGATTTTTGCATTCCCGGCAGACATTGTATCTGGAATTAAAACAAACAAACAAAAAAATAAATACATTGTTATTTAATAGCCGTCAGTGGATTATGTACCATATATATATATGGTATGAAAATTAGGGCCTGTTGAGCTTTGTATTTTTTTCATGAAAACACAAAATAACTACGGTAATCATTTTCTTTACTGCTAAAAAGGAACTGGATATTTGGAAAAAGTTACACAGTTTTCTAGTGACTTTTATTTTTGATTATTACCAAAAAAAATGAATTATGTTCAGGAAATTGAGATATTTAGAGAAATATTGTAATTCATATAAACACACAAATTTTAAGTTTTTTAAAGACATAACCTGATGATTTGGGAGTCGGGTATCAGGTAGACTCAAAATGAAATAACCCCCCTTGTGCCCCCCCCAGCATACGGCCTGATACAGCGCAGGTGGGATGAACGGTCCATAGCGCGTGCAGTGTGGGGAGATGGGGTGGTATTAGGGGGGTTTCCACTTACACAGCTCTGGGTACTCCGAGACGGCTCCGAATCAGTGCAGGAGGCGGGAGGAGAAGATCTCAGCCTTGGAAGGGCTATATATGCGGCAAATATCGCGAGCACCGCCTGCTGCCCTCCCCCAATCCTTACAGAAGCGTCTCTCCGTCATCCTGTGCCCTCCCTTCCCCTTATGAAGGGTTATGAATAGGACCAATTGCTATCTTGCCGCTGTGTGGCATTATTATTATTATCATTATTATTATTATTATCTTTTATTTATATAGCGCCAACAATTAAGCATTACAGATGTGTGCATGTTTTACACGTGTGCTGATTTTATAACGCACCCCATAGCATACATTTTCATTAAGTATCTCTGGTTAAAGGGTCCAGCTGGTCGCCCCTTCCATGTAGGCACTTCCCTTTATAGCAATATCTTTAGAGCATTTTTTCCCATTTTTAATTAAGGTACAATAGGAGGCTTGGAATCAGGGGTCATGGGGGCAGCTTTTTCGAGAGTTTCCAAAAAAAAAGGCAAAAGCAAGATACTGTACATGCAAATATATATAACCATGTAGTAATAATACGGCGGTGAACAATGATTCGTTATAATGTTTCATTGAAGCCCCAACAACCAGAGGATAGAAGTAATATTACCAATGGGGGTAACCTTATTACTTCTAGACAATCCCTCATTGTGAAAACAAATGGAAAACAGAAATATTTTTAAAAATAGTAAAAAAAAAACACCTCAAAAACTATGAATATTAGTGTTGTTTATTTTAGAGTAAACAGCGCCACCTGCTGGAGATAAAGAAGTTAGCGTGTTATACGCTGGTGTAGAAATTGCACCGAGACTTTACCAGGAACACGTGTCTCTTGGCGGATATACATTTATCATCAATAAAACTATTAAGGATAAATGTATAATAAATTAATAAATGATAAATGAATATGTAAAATTATAATTATTTTTTCTAGACTCTGATAGCAAAATGTGATTTAAGTGATACACTGAGCCCATGACCTATAGCTGCCAACAGTCACGCCAACCAGGTTTATGTTCTCGCCTGTGTCATAAATCTCAGGATTGCTGGAAGCTGTGCGTGTACAACCACTGTGTACATAAAAGAGACAAGGACTCCATATAATTCATAGCTAAGTCAGCAAGCAAACATTTTTCATATTATGTATGCATCATGCAGGGTAAACTCTTCCCTCCACCTCAAATTGGAGATGCTTGGTCAAGAATCCAATATCCTGGGAGACTCGAGTGCAGTCTAGAAAAAGAACCCAACTCCATGGTGGTCTCCTTGGAGGAGCTCATGATAAGCCTCTTCGTGAATGCCACGGCGATTATAGGTTGGTCTCTCCGACGTTGCCCTTAAGGTGTCTCTCTATACCTGCCCTTGGATACTTTGTCCGTAATCTGGCCAAGATTGACTTTGGTGAAGGTCCATTGAAGGTGCTTCCCAATGGTGTTCCTCACCAGCATGCACATCACTTGAAGAACTTCCATGCATTTGATCATTCTGACCTTGGTAAAAATAATAATAATAATACTGCAAACATGGAGAATATATAGAGAATTATTTTATATTTATTTAGAGGGCAGTGAATGTAACAGCAGTCAATGTAACACAATATATTGTACACATTTATTGTATAAAACTGGAAAAGTCTATGGTGCTACTTACAGCCAAGTGGCATTTGGTGATTTTTGGTCCATGAGCTACATAAGGGGGCTACACAAGTTCATAGGATTTAATATCCCTTTCACCTATTTGGCACTTCATTCATCTTAAAACAGAGAAAACGAAACCTGGAGGAGACAGGTAACCAGCGTGTCAATGTCCCAGGGGTTACAAGTTCCAGGTGGTGGTTAAGTACGTCTGGTTGGAGATGGCGTTGGGGGTTTGGTTGACGCCGGTCAAGCTGAGGGTTAGGTTGAGATGTGGCCAGAAATCCTCGTTCTGATATAATGGAGGAGACAGCTGCACATAATCCCGAGATATCTGGAGCATTTCGGTGGAAGGGGCCTCTTCCCCTAAAATTTCCAGGCACGACGGCTGAAGGGCTTCCTCCATGGGCTTCTCGTAAAGCGTCGAGTTTGGCTAGTGTCACAAAACACCAGAATCAGTGACACGTACGACATTAGAATATGTAATAAAGTGGAATCAGTCCTTTAATAGTCCATCACAAAGAATCTATTATAGTAACAACTTGTATGGAGGTAAAGATGATATTGTCCAGCACCGTTCTACCAGAAAATAATTTATTTTGGCCAAAATAACTGCGTTGGGTTACCTGATACTGTTTCTGAATCTCCATTAAGAACGTGTCCAGTACGCGGTGTAGATTTGGCAGAGGCGGCCACAATTTGTCCTTTAGTTTCCTGTAACCCAAATAACACATTCAGTAGAGTAAAGTTGTGATCTGACTCTACAATTTACTACAAATTAAAACAATTAAAAACACCCGACTACCGCCATCCTGGGTGATGCCCGGGTACCAGACCGATAAATACTCCCACAAACAAAGTGATTCAACCTGCCGTAGTCCAACAAAAATTCTGGTGCCGCATCGTTCTATAGAAGAGACCTCGTACTTCTTGAAAACCTATGTGACCTCATCTTGATCTTTGATGATAATCCTAGAACCCTAGAACGTGCTGTAAGAGTGTTTTATTTAAACTAATGGTACTACGTGTCGCCTAAAAGTGGGAACGTCTTTACCCCTATAGATCCGAAAGGAAGAACGTCCATTAGAGGGATTTTCTTACCCACAGGCAGGGCGGAAGATGCAGTAAATACAGACGGCGGATCCAGGGACTAGTAATGACACAGCGGCTATAATGCTGACCATCCAGCCTAAAAAGAAAAAACAGTTAATCCTCAATATAACAAAGATCCATCTCTGTTACATTTTATCCCCTGTTTCTGTTCTATTACTGCTGAAATATCAACACAATTGTTAATAATAACTATCGTAAGAACTCGGTGTGACTTTTGTCCACAAACTACAAAACTCACTCAATGGCTTTGCTTTGACCGAGTTTTAATACAGAAGCCAAGGAGGTGAATGCTATAGGCTGATCTGTATAAGCAGGGACCGTTTAATAGACAAAGTGTTTCTGTTGTTTACAAAAATATTGTCAAAACGTAAAAACACAAGAAATTGCGTAAAATCTGCATCTATAAAACCATGTTAATGACCCGTTAAAGATTTACTTGGTTGGCATGGATTGGACGGTGAGGTTGACCTTCGCCCAAGAACCAGGCTTATCCCCGAAATCTCCCTGTTCTCTTTCTTTTTCTCTTATATTCGGTTTTCCCATCGCTCACCGTTGCTGGAGGGGAGTGTGATGTTCATTTCTGGAGACCACAAGCTCCAGAAGCCCTGGATGTGTTCTCCCCCGGGACGGGCTCTTATCTGCAGGGAATAGTGTGAGCCCGAAATCAGATCCAGAACTTCATGGGAAACTCCACGGGCAACCTGTAGGGTCTGACACACAGTATACAATTTTTATTCTTTCCTTCCCATTTCCATTAGTTTTTCACTTCTATTGATCCTTTCTCCATTCTTTATTTCCTTGTAATATTTTATTTATTCTCTCCATTCCTTGTCAGGGCATTTCTGCTCCCACCCTATTTGCTCCGTTCTACCGTTCCTTCCTCCACTCTTCCTCCATTTCCTCCATTCCCTCTTCTTTGTATCAATTCTTCTTTTTTCCATTCTATTTTTCCTCCACCTTTTCTCCCATTACAATGTCCTTCTTCACACCTTCTTTCTTTCCTCTGTCATCCATTCTATCCCCTCTTACTCCATTCCTTTTCAGCATTTAGCTGCAGCAGACCCGTATCCTCATACCTTCCAGGTTTTGCCCTTGTCTTTGGAGAATCGGATCTCATAACTCATATCCTCTTCAAACTCTGCCATAGGGACTGTCCAGTTCACTGCTACTTTACCCCCCAACAGCTGCTTTAGGTGCAGTTCTGGTGAAGGCGGAAACACTAAAAGAAAATAATGAAAATAAAATAAGAATATTCAATTCAATATAAAGGAAAAGACATTGAATTATTCTCAGAATGTAGTAAATACATGTTATATTCAAAAGGCTACAATCTTTGTTTGATCTCATACATTTAAAACAACACTGATCTACTAAAAAGATAATCAGATCGAGCCTATTATTAACATTAATTGATGATTTTAAAATTATTAATATAAGAATGGTAATTATTATATAGTAAAATGTATTGATTAGTATATTTTATTAATTATATAAGAGTTTGTATTATTGATTATTATTATTATTATTATTCAGTTGGTATTATTATGTTATTATTAATTTTTATTACTAAGCTGACGAGAAAGACTTGTCTTCCACCTCTGCGGAACGCTGCCGGTCCTCCCCTGCTCATTAGAAACCCTTGCTGGGTTAATAACATACCCACATGGTTAATCCAGAAAGGTTCCTTGTAGTAGACACGCGGGGCGTTAGCGATAGAGGAGACGTTCACTGCTATAGATACCGGGGTTTCGTTTTCTCCCTTAAACACACAGTCACAGTCTGTCCTGCGCATGTCCTCTGTGCACGGTTGCCACCCTCGTCCCCTGTTAACAAATAGGGAGATATAGGTCAGAGAATTATACGGACTCTGCTCTTTGTGATTTTACCCATAAGACAAAACAAGGAGAAATTCATATAAAATAGCCTCAAAACCAGTCCTGTTATTGTTACT
>VKOC01010932.1:0-17282 GCA_009364415.1 Spea multiplicata
AGAGTTGACAACGTATTCTTCATATTCTAATGTCACTCTACAATATGAAGACTATGTCGTCCACTCTTGAAACGTCATTGGAAATCACTTCATCTGGGCTCTTCACCCTTAGTCCTAAGCTGTTCTTAGTCATGATGCTCACCGGCTTTGTCCAAGCATAGGTGCTATGGCTTAGATGGTCTTTGAAACGATTTTCATGACTTGGTATCAAGTTTTTTGGACAACCACGCAATAAATCAGTGACGGGCTGGATCTCTCTAGCCTTTCCAGAGTCTAGATATTTTTTAAACATTTTTAACCGTGAAGAGTTATGTTATTCCATTTGACGGTTCACTTTAATAACACCTTACTATTTGAAAAAAAGCCACCTGGACCTTTTACGTGTAAAATTATCATAATTCTATGTAAATTATATACAGTGCAAATTTCTCACATGGAGCGAGAAGTCACTAGGAAAAAAAAAGGTTTTAACCTTTCCAATACCAAAAGAAAACCACTTTATTGCACCTCTATAGGAAATAAATTCCAAGCTTTTTTTATGCATTTTTATTCTTGAACAAAGAGAAAATTAGCCACTTTGTCTAGGAGGGGAAAAAAAAAATTGTCTAAATGCATGACGCCAAATTGCAGCTTCTCAAATCACGGAGAAAAGGAAGATTGGTGAACGATCACTAATAATTACCCAAAATTAAAAGTGATGAGATGAAATCAGCCCGTTATCACAAATAATTGCCCGGAATCCACACTGAAGAGAAAATTGGAATTCACAATATCAGAAAAGAAAATACAACCCCACAGAAATATAGGGAAACGTGAGGCTTTTATCTGTGATGAAGACCGCGGAAAAAGTTAGCTGAGGTTTCTGAATAAATGCTCTAAGTAGGATTACTATTGGTATGATTTGTTAATAATAACATGATAATAATCAGTTATAATAATAAATAATTGTATTATATAATAATTATTAATTATTAATTACTAATTTTATTTTATTATTATATTAACCGAATTTGGTAATACAATGGTTCAGTTTTATTTAATTTTATAGATGTTGTTCCTTAAACAAATAAAGTTAAAATAACCGTCTAAATCTGGTTGATATAAAATTTAGAAGCTTATCTGGAGCACCCAATTGTAAGTGATCACATGACATTTGGGTCCCACCCCCTGCTCCCAAACCTCGCTGTGTTGACCGCTTTATGGCACAACGTAGTAAATCTTTGTTAAGTTATTTTCCTGCAGCTGTATATTCATCATAAAAAAAAAAAATAAGAGGAAAGGGACAAGATTATTTTTTATTAATTCTATTTTTATTAATTCTAATGTTTTTTTATGAAAAAAGCCGTGCTGCGCTGGAACTGCTGCTTATGGAGTCCTACAAATAAAGAAAAGTCAAAGAAGTAGTACTTTATCTTGAACCGGCGCAGGGATTAATGGAAGGTAATGAGATCACAGGTGTTGTTCCTCCTTTGTTGTGTAAGAATTCCCCGCTCGCCGAAGATGCCGGTACAAACAATCGCTCAAAGGTGATGTCAGCCATGATGGACGACTTTTTAGAAGTTTGTCTTAACTTCAAAATACCTCGAAAGATGAGGGTTGGCCAAAGCTGGTGAACCCGCTACCCTCGGCGCTAACATTTATTCTTTGAAGCAGGTTTGTTGATATTTTTTTTTTTTTGCCTTGTCTGCCTTTGAATTCGCCGCTTCTATTTATCCCGGAGAATGCATCGCATTGTACAGCCTTCAGTCCAAAGGGAAATAAAGTAGCAGCTTTTAATAAAGGGGATTCTGAAAAGACCTTATAAGACCTAATTTCTTTTGATTTCGTCGGTGTAATATCAATAGAGTACGGTTTGATACTTGGCAAAGTTCTTCCTGTGGTGTATTGAAGAGATGAGCGAGATTATGTTTTACCTTCAGCATTCTAAATTAAAGGTGTATCTCCTTCCGCACACGCCGAGCTTACCAATTACCCCGGCCATGCTTTACTGCATTTTCATAATCCGTCTTTATCCGAGGGACATTTTACGAGGACCGCCGGTTGTCACTGTTGTTTTGAGCCGCGGTACGGCTGCAGTTCGCGATTTCGTTAAGAAGCATCGTTTAAAAGTCCTTTGTGAACACAGAAGGCGGAACGCAGAACCTTAGATGCATCTTCCAAGAGAGCCACCGCCGTTTCGAAAGAGATCCATCCTGCGTCGGCGGACAGTTTCCGAAATTGAGTTTGGGGTTCTACGGAGAGAGTTATGAATTCGACGTTCCCTTTACATAATATTAATCGTGTATCAGGCTTTCTTGGCACGTCAGGGATAGGCATGGTGTCCGTATCCTGGCTCGTGGAACGTCCGTCCATAAAGAATGCCAACCGCCCAATCCAAGTTAAATATGGATGCAAATGTATATGGTGCCATCTACAGAATGGTTCTTCAGCCACTTTAAGTGGATCTAAAACCAGTTTAGGATTGGGGCAGATCGCACGTGGACACGACTCAACTAGGTAGGAGAGGAGGTCTATTTCTCTTAAGGATTTACTAGTGTCAAAAACCTAAGAAACCACAAAATAAATTTAGAACAATTGCTATGGGCCGACAGCACAAAATCTACATGAAATTTTCTAGGAGCTTCATTTTGTTCGTTTCTACAGCCTTTTTTTTTTCACGTGAAACACGATTTTCTTTAACAATGAATTTGGGTTGCAGGGTACGGTGACTTCACGCTGGTCTGATCAATGGAATCTCTCGGTATTTGCAAAAAAAACCCCACAGTGGCTGTTAGTATGGAGATGCAGACGCTGTACTACGGAGCATAGAGTCGCCAGGTAATTGTCAGATTAATTGAAAAACACACGCTGATTTCTTAGAAGGACGCGAACGACGGCATTCCCGATACGGTCAGAATACAATGAGAGGCTTCGATGAGCCGCGCTTCATAAAAGGAAACCAAATGGTGTTTGATCAGCTAAATCCTGACAGAAGTGTAGAGCTCGGCGGGACGCAACCGGGATGAATAGCGAAGAAGACCACGGTTTGGAAACGCAAGGGTTAGCGTCCATCTCTTGGTCGGAAAAACCCAAGTGAGGTTTCAAGGACCAAAAAAGTTGAGCATCAGGCCACTTGTGATTTCATCAGAGTAAAGTATTGAGCAGCAATTAGCAAAACAACCAAGAATCCATTTCTGGACTCCCCGGGAAGGAGCAGCTAATTAACCTTCCCCAAGCGAAGTCTGAGTGGTATAATCAGTAATCAGAAAAGTAGACACCTTTACTTGTCAGATATCGGAGGAGATTAACATGATACATTGTTTCTTTTTTTTTTTTAACTTAACGAAGTCTTTATACTACTGTTAAGCAGCGTTAAGTGCTTAGAAGATTGAAGAGCCTTCCAGCAGATGCGGTCGTCTAGTGAAATCTTTAAGATAAGAAACAAACCGGAATGGAAAGATTTTGAGCAAGAACATTGGGTATTTATTAGGATGGGTGGGTTCCTGTTGACTTGGACTTTCCTACACAACGTACTTTCAATGTCCTGATTTACATGAACAATACTTATCTCCTGTAGACATGGATGTTTTGTTTCGTCTGCACCTTACATGTGTCTCTATTCACAAAGGTTCAGTGCACGATGGTTGATGGTGAGCAGGCCCATTGAGCCACAATGCCATAAAAATAAAAACGGACTCGGAGTACCAGCTTGATCGACTTCTTGTAAGTTGACCGGCCTCTGCTCCAGTTGGCTTAGTCAAGTGGTTTCAAGTCATTTTGCAACCAAAATCTACACCTTGTAGAACGGTCAATTTCTCGACGTTCGTGGAGGAATCACCTCCAGCAGAAGAGCGAGTTAAATCATTAGCCCAGAATCCCGAAACACTCTGTGCCGTCGATGACAACTTTGATCCTTCATGGAACATCGTAACGTAATTCCGACTTCCGCACTTTGTACCCCCGATACGTTTTTAATGTCTTCACTACAACGCGCGTTTCTTTTCCTTCAACAAAACCGTCGTTTGTATGCCAAAAAACGGGTAGCCATTTTTATATATAAAAAAAAAAAGACGTATCTGGGTTCCTTTTTCTTCTTACGTCGCCTAAATGACATATTCTCATAACCGTATCGATTCACATGGACAAAAAGGAAAATGTCGGACAAATTGAGATTTGTCGTAGCTTCTAAGCCACCGAGGCCGCTTTTGGTCTACTCTCTGCCTCGTTGGGGAACCGATCACAATCACGGGTTAAATAATAAAATAAATAATCAGCACTCGGAGCTGTACCTGGATTAATCGCCCTCAATTGGGAGTGAGTCTCATGTTCGATACTTTCTTTAAGATTAAATGTTCCAGCGAGAAGAATTCTCGGTATTTCGATTCTTCTGCAAATGAAAGGATACGGGGATTAACGTCTCAGCAGTTTAGTGAAACCAAATCACTTTTTGTAAGGAGGCTTCACAAAAATGTTCACAGCAGCGCGCAGCACCTGAGTACGCAGCACCTGAGTACGGGTCACACCGCCAATGGATGATGCTGTATCCGTGATGCTGGACGTGAAGGCCAGACCCACAAAGTTTCGTGGGTTGTAGGAGGTGCGATCACCGTCTGGCGGGGATCAAAGGCTGATTAATGGGTACCTCTCCCTCTCGCCTCTGTCTGGAGCGGCTACAGCATGGATTGTAAGGAGATAAGATTGAATTGGCAACGTCTCGTTCCAGCCGTAAAGATGGCAAAGCGGCCCTAACGCTCTCCTAATGAAGTCGCCAACGCGAGCCACGTTACCGAAGTGTGCTTCCCGCTGAACGGCGGCAACTACCTTCAATGAAATAGCCACCATTGTGAAAAGGCAAAGCTCTGCGTTTACGACTCAAATGTTAGATACAATGTGATTTTGGAGTACGGCAGATTATTACCCAGAATCCTCGGCTGTGGCGGGAGCTCTGTATTCTGTGTCATTATGGGGTAAAGTGGATTATTACCCAGAATCCCCGGCTGCAGCAGGAGCTCTGTATGCCGGGGTGTATGTGATTATGGAGTAAGGGGGGTTATTATATTACCCAGAATTCCTGGCTGTGGTGGGAGCTCTGTATGCCGAGTGATTATGGAGTATGGGGGGTTATTACCCAGAATCCCCGGCTGCGGCGGGAGTTCTGTATGCCGAGTGATTATGGGGTACGGGGGGGTTATTACCCAGAATCCTCAGCTGCAGCGGTAGCTCTGTATGCCGAGTGATTATGGAGTATGGGGGGTTATTACCCAGAATCCCCGGCTGCGGCGCGAGTTCTGTATGCCGAGTGATTATGGGGTAAGGTGGATTATTACCCAGAATCCTCAGCTGCAGCGGTAGCTCTGTATGCCGGGTGATTATGGGAAAAGGGGGTTATTATTACCCAGAATCCCCGGCTGCGGCGGGAGCTCTGTATGCCGTGTGATTATGGGGTAAGGGGGTAATTGAAACGATTAACCCTTAAAAGCCGAGGCAGTAAAATGACACAATGTACATCACCTATGGTTACGCAAAATGATCGTCAGCTCGCGGTGCCCGTCGGTGCTGATTTACAGCTCGTAACCCCCCCACCCCCCGGCTCGCGGTCTCTTTGTGCTCTTTACATCAGTCTTGGCTGCCAGACGGGGCAGTAACGCCGTGTTTTATGGGCAGTTTCTCGTATAGATCTGTATCGCGGGCGGAGAATAATACTCAATGTATTCACCCGCGTGGATTTTTATGTAGCGCATTGTTGCAATAACTTTATATTCCCACCGTAGAAAAATATGATGGATTTTATTCTCCACGATATGAAGGGGCTTTCTTAGACTGAGCGAGAAATACCTCTCCTCCGCAATCTCTGCGCGTCATAAAACATTTATTTTATTTGTATTTCAGTTTGGGACGGAATTCGGAATTTTCATTATTAACACACATATATATATATATATAAAGAAAGCCCGAATAACACAAAATAATCTTATGATATTTCTTCTATTTTAAGCCATTTTGGTTTAACCCAATGATTGCCGGTGCAATGGCTGTCCTGGGATCCAACCAATCCTTGAACCAAAAACCAATTCCGCTAATAAAAAAATAAAAATAAAAGCTGGGGGAATATCAACCATTCTTTTTTAGGCTGTTGGATATTAGATATTATGTCACCCCACTTCAAAGAAAATCGGGGTGATTTTGAGTCCCGTATAATTTTGTTGGGAATTTTTTTGGGGGGGGGCAGCGGATTGCGGACGGAGTGAATTCGCAGCGGCCCTTTAAAAGCGTTCCTCTGGCAGAGTAATTAAACATTACTAACTGACATGGGAGTAATTGAATCCGAGAACCTGGAGACGCTGGCACCAGCTAAAGCTTTTAGCGCGCAGTCTCCAGAGACTTTAACCCTTTAACCACCACAGATCCCTGTGTTGTGCTCATGGACTCTGCGGAAAGGGTCTGCGGAACCTGGCGATTTCTGGAAATGTAGCCACAGAGGATCGGATTCATCCTCTAAATGTCACACAGTTTTTCCTCCCCTGCATGGGAAGCTGAGAGATACTCTCTTGGGTTTCCCAGACTGTATCCATAGCTCGGCCGGCGTTATGAATTTAAAAAGCTTGGCTTTGCGATGGCCTTTATGCCCCGGCGGTGGCCTTTGAAGGTTCATGGCACATATGTTTGACTCTGTATTAGCCCAGGATGCAGGCCCGGGTTTCTCGGGTCCTGGCAGGGAGCCGACTAGGCGCCCTGAGACGCGGTATGGTGTTCAGACAATACAAGTAATCAATGACCTTCTCATTGCGGTCTAACACTGCAGACTCCATTAATTGCAAAGAAATCCAAAGTGCTTGGAAGAGCGATCAGACCAGTGATCAGATGTGTGGCCATTAAAGGGTTAATCCCTAAAGGGTATCGGTGCAATTGCCGGCACCAGAGGGGTGTATAATTTTATGGCAGGGGGGTTAAATTATTATTACTGGGTCTGGGAACGTTCATAATGAGCCAATCCTGGGGATCTTCAAAAATTAACCCTTTAATAGCCAATCGCACCGATCCCATTGCAGCAACTCGCGGCCAGTGGCGGCCAAATGCTTCTAATAAAGGTCGTTATGGAAACCTCGTGACTGGTCAGGAGGTGACAATATTCTGAGTGAAGTCACCTGTATTCAAGCAGGGATTCCAGCTGTGACAAAGCAGGGAGGAAAGCACCAACTGGGACCCTCAGATGTCATTAAATCAAGGAGAGACTATGAAGGAGTCGGCCAGTTATCAGATGAAACTGGATTTGGCATGGCTATAATGCCAATTAATGGTGAGCAGGAGCGCTATAGAATATTAACCCCTCGCATGACACTTTTTTTGGCCTTCAATCCGTATGTTTTCTGCCTCCCTAGAGAGGAATCTGATATGACAGGCGCTTAGAAAGTCTTTCAATAACAACGTGTAAAAGGTTAATTATCTGGCTGCCAGCCATTGCTGACTTCTCCGCTAGAAGAGAAAGCAAAGTCTCTCTGCCAGCAATTGACTCTGTGGCTGAGAGAATGTGGGCCAAATTAGAGAGTGCGTGGCGTGAATGCGCTTTATGCTTCTCGGGGCTGGGGAGAGAGATTAGTGCAATCTACTAATATGCATGATAGGAAGTGCCTGCTTGGAGAACGGAGTCCATTTGCCTCTTAAGAATGACAATTTCAGTATGTGGGGGGGTGATACTGTACCGGACCCCGGCGGTGGAAAGGTAACTTTCCAGATTATCCCTAATTTTTTACTTATATGCCATTTATTAACGTTTGAATTAATTCACAATTTGAATTATATTTATGATTAAAATTATTTCCCTTTATAATAATATTAAAAGCCGCCATCTTGCTGCGCGGTTTCATTCGCCCCCCTTGGCTTAAGATAGTTGTAATAATAGCGTTACGGGGGGACCCGCGCGGCTGGAAACAATCTCTAGCGCGAGAGGCTCATGCGCCGCCCCGCTTAAAAAAACAATGCGGGGAGGGAACAGGAAGTGGGTCACAACTTCCTGCTCGGGCTGACAGGAGAATTCCGATGCACGGCAGAGCTTCCCGCAGGGGGGTGCCAGCCAACGCAGCCGAGAAAATTGAAAACTTAATTGGCGCTCAGCTGTCAACCACACAACTCGTTACTGAGCCGGTACTGGATCTAATGAGTGTCCTCATTGAGGGGAACAATAGCAGATTGTTAGCCTGTGGCTCCACTCATCATCATTACCGCTCCTACCACCAGAACGACAAGACAGGAGGTCAGTATCACCTTTTCCTGCAGGTTACCAGAGAAATGGGTAGCCTGACCTTCCAAACGTTTCAGGTGCCTTAAGAGAGGCTCTTTTGTTTTGCTGCTGGGAGTGGAGCTTTACCCAGACTTTTTATGTGACTTAGTGCCCTATCGCGGGGTATTTGTGTAACTGGGCGGGGCATTTAGAAGAATAATGGGGGTTTATTTACCCCGTTCAATTTAGAAAGCCGTTTCCTGCTGTTTCTATACACATAATTGGGGGTACCCTGCGATCCCCTCATACCCAGCAAACATTCTGACCTCCTAGAAAATCAGTGCATCAGGGGAGGAAAGAGGGGCATCAGAGGAGGAAAGAGGGACATCAGAGGAGGAAAGAGGGACATCAGAGGAGGAAAGAAGGACATCAGGGGAAAAAGAGGGGCGGGTTTGGGAGAAAAGGACTTGCCGAACTAAACAGAGACACAGAGATTGTTGATGACCTGAAACCAGGGCATTATTTATTGTAGGTTACACTCTATATGGGGCTGGTAAATGTAAAGATAATTTCGTTTCCGGTAGCATAAGCAGAAAAACGGAGCTGCCCACTTCGTGAGTCTGAGGAACCTTCTTATTTCTGAATCAATCCATCGGCGGAAATCACCGGGTCGCTCGCTGGGTGACTTATAATGAAATGAGCAAATGTGCCGGAGAATGAGCTGTGGATAAAAGGCTATGTTGGGTATTATGATTCATATTTAAATGTCAGGCTAAAAAAGAGACCAAGGTGTGTAGACTAAAAGCTCATTTTCTTAACACAATCGAGATATGGATCATAGCAAAGGTACAGATCGAGTAGAACATTTAATGCCCCACCAAGCTGATCAAGATGAGAAAATGCAAAAGTCCCTTTAATTGGGAATTAACGGAAACCTCTTTTGCAGTTTCAGTATTTTAATTCACAAAACCACTAATTACCGCTGTTTTGTTCAAATCAATATGAGTTTTCACCAAAAAAGTGTTGTGTTTTTTTAAGGGCGAGGGGATGCGACATCCTTATCTAGACAACCAGCCCATATCTTCCTTCGTTGTTATAAACGGAAGAATGGCTAGTCTTCAATTCCCAGTAGGACCATCTGACTATTGGAAGTCTATTAAGAAACGACTTTGAGACCTCTGCCATAAAGCAATTAGGTAGTGATGTTCTGTAAGTAGGGGGTGGAACCCTAATGTCACATAATTACCTAAAATGGCAGCCTCCATGAATGACCTTAAAATAGGTTTCAGTTTAAGAATATTATATAAAAATATGCTTCACTGCTACACTGCCTCGCTCTACCACATAGTGTATTTATTGCCGAGAAAATATTAGCTACAAACGGTCTTTAATTGCCCGGAAACCTATTTTTTTTTAAATAACAATCAAGATTCGATCACGGAATTTAAGAATCATTATGAGAATATTACATCCAATGTAAACGTAATAAGAATCCACGGTTCATCAACGACATCTTCCAGCACTGGAGGGTCTTCTTAAACAGCTTTAAAGTGTGTGTGTGGGGGGGAAATCTCCTCCCCAAAAATATGAAGTTTTCACCTTTTCACTAAATTCGGTTTAACCTTTTAGAGCCCACAGATATATATGTGAGACTATATAATAAGGTAATCTTAAGAAACACTGGGGATAAAGCAAATAAATGAATCATAGAAACACGGAATCTGCCCCATTCGGACCCCCCCCCCATTGATTCGCCCGTTTCTCCTGCTGTAAAGACTCAAACTTTAATCAGTCGTCGGTCTCGGGCCAAATGTCTATCCCATGTATGTGGTTCGCCTCTACCACTAATGCTGGGAGGCTGTTCCTTCCCGCTACCCCCTCGATGTATAGTAACATTTGAAGCTGGCTGGAGATTCTAGGACGCAGATAGTGAGGTATCACCCTATTTATGAGAATCATTAAAACGATGCCCCCTGTTGAACGTTTTAAGTCGCCAACACTATAAGTTAACGTTAGGAGTCAAGTTGATACATTCTTTTAATCTGCTCTGTTACGGGGGGGGGCTCCCCGCCGCCCACGACTTTGGAAAATACGGGATAAACAGAATTCTCATCTCAAATCTCGTGAATCACAGAGCAGGCGATGAAATATTTAGGCGGACGGGTTACACTTTGATGATAGGAGTGGAACTGAAATACTGTAACCTCTGACAATATGATTTATTGAAGAGCCCAAACAATAGAAGCCGAGCGTATAGCGCAAAAAAACTTATCCTGCCGTCCGATTGGCTTTTAATAAATAAAGCCGGGAGTCAGCGCAGTGAATGAGATAAGGGTCAGCGCCTTCCGTGATAACAGAGGATTGTTACGGGCACAGAACGTTTCCAACATTCTTCATCCAGATTGTATTTGCCGGCGCTGTGTATTGTACGCCATTCTAGGTAAACACGTAGGCAGAGCCACCTACTCAGCCACTTCAGATAAGGAGAAATATAGATCATAGCTTTCTAGACAACAAAAGGAATTTATCAAGAACCAACAGATAAGCGCACTTAGCTACCAAAGGGATTTTTTTTTCTTTGTTTATTCTTACGTTTTACAAGAAAGTCCATTATTTCTGCGTTTTTTCCCCCCCCCATGAATAGTTGGTATAGGCAGAGAACGAGTTATTAATTGTTACAATATAAATTCTTTGCTGAAGGTGATGTGGAACTCTGGTCGGAACGCGCAAGACGTGGATAGAAGGGTCGGTGACTCTAACCAAAATCCATATTTATTTATTTTTAGAATTCTTTCGTTTATGTTATTTTTTTTTATTTTTTTTTGTAAGATGTATGGATCAAGTATGGTTTTTTTTTGCTGAGGAAAGCCAAGCATGTGCTGCCTATTTCAGCAACCGCTTTATCTTCCGAGGGGGTTTGATGGATCTAATTATTGGTATAGGAACCTAGAAAAATGCCCTCTAAGTTCTTGGAGATGACCTCTCCTTATACTAAAACCTTAGAAGCACCACGTTCTTGGCTCATTCAGAGCTCACAAAACGTCGAATCAAAGCCATAGCCTTATTCTTCCAAGAACATAGTGGAGAAGGAAATAATTTTCCCAGTTAGGAAGCTAATGGAGGCTTCAGGCTAGAATATCCGACGCCATGAGGGCCTCGATCTTCAAAAAGATTGGCCTCTCGCCTTCCTTCAGGATTTCCGTCCTAGTTTTGATCTATTAGAAGCTGGTACACTTGGCCAAAAAATGGAAAGATCTGAGTAAGCAAGAGGTAAATCAGCAGGGTGATGGACAGAATTTCCATCCATTATCGAGACGTCGGAGACCTTCCTTGTCACACCGAGAATTTTTTTGGCCGAAGTATTATAAAGCGTTCTCCTAGTAGCGTCTCCTCGCCACGTTCCGAATCACCGATGTCAATGGTTTATTCATTACGTGGGTAATACCATATGCTAATGGAATATATATATCATTCCGTATCGCTGATGTGTCAGGACAGCGACCGGCCGCAGCATAGAGGAGCGTTTAAGGAATTTCACAAATAGTAACTGGCGTGAAGTAGCAGCTCGTTTGTTCGTTTGTTTGTTTGTCTTCAAATTTAGGAGCTACAGAAAAAAAAACCAAAAGACGTGTTACGAGAAAAAATATCACAGCTTTTATTTACGGAATTATCTTTAAGCAGAGTCTGGAAGGATCGGGGTCACTGTTTTGTTTCTTTGGTTTCTAGATTTTCATATGAAAACTTGCCTCCCCCCCCGAAGAATATATCAAACTGCGACTTCAGTGTTCCGCAAAGCCGTAACGGGAAGAGAGATATTTCATTGGACGAGTGGATTGTACATAATCCATGATGAATGAATGATCGAGATTTGATTACTCTACGCTCTCTGAAACCGAGGGCATACCTGGAACTTAGGAGGAACTTGAGGGGCCAAGACATGAAAGAAAATGTTCTTTCACGATGAGCAGGCCATTCCTTCACTTATGGTGAGGGACCAACCCCGGTGAGGGTTTTCCTGGAGCGTGTCCTCCAAAATGCATGCTTAAAAGTGATTCCTTGAGTAGTGTCTCCTTGATTGAGATCTACATTATGGAAGGCCAGCTCAGGTCACCTACTGGGGCCGACCCTTCCATGTGAATACAGTATCTGACTCTCTAATACAGCGAGCGGATTAAACATGCGTGGGATAGACATACGGCTCCTGCATCTAAGACGGGACCAACGACTGATTAAGGTTGAGTCTTTACAGCAGGAGAAACGGGCAGATTGGATGGGGGCCAAATGGGGGCCGATCTGCTGGCAGATTGCTAGGTTTCTTTGTTTCTTTTCGCCCTCTTTTTAATTGACGCTGTGCATGCCTCAAAGCATCGTATTGAACCCACTAAATTTTGCATAAAAACCACAATATCCCCGGCTTTGCTGGCGTTGGATTCCTACCAGCTTCGCGCTGCAGAGCTCGGGGAATGCCGGAGACTCTCTCTATATTTCGAGCTGAGCTCCGAGGCAAATTAATCCGCTGATTGCTTCCCGGCCACTCCGAGGCACATGAGGGGTTAAAGCTCTGCACTCCCGGAGGGCTTTGTCTCGTTACTTTGCATTTTTTTTTTTTCTCCCCGCTGCCGCATTCCGCAGCAAAGCTGCCTGTGGTTTTAACGATATATATATATAAGAACGCACCAATCCGGTCCGGCGGGGATTTAAAGTCAAGAAGGATTTCGGTGATTGGTTAGCGGCGTAGTCTCACCAGACCCGGGTTTTGCTTAACAGTATTTAACCCTTTAAGCACAAATGATGATCATTTTTGAGGTCTCTTGGATCTGACTCCAGATGCGTAGCTCCCGTGGGGGGTTACCTGTCTTGTGTGTCTGTTAACTCATTAGCGCACACTCATCGAGAATGAGTACCTTTATCCGAAACCCTTGGCCTGCTTCAGAAACCCTTTTCGTCCTAATACAGGGTGGCAAACCTAATTACCTTCATTCCAAGCGGAGTTAATATAGTCTGTTTGATGCAAACCTCACTTTGTATTAGACCGCCTTGTCCTCTTGAATGACAATCACAAGGCCCGAGGCATCGCACCTGGGAAGGGCTATGCCGCGCACGCTCGACTCTGAATCATTGCACAGATTTGTAAAACATGGAAGAATCAAAGACGTTTTTCATCTACGGAAAGCGAGACACCGCGTCTGATTCTTTTCCCGGGTTTTCAGCTGTTTCGTCCAATTAGATTTTCACCCCTGAGTTTGTTTTACCCCGTCGCAGCCTTTTAACCTTAACCCTTTCAGGGAGTCAATCAGCACAATGGTTAATCTCAGATGTTCAGCTTGTTCTTCTCAAACCTTTATTAGTCGTTGGTCTCGTCTTAGATTCAGGAGCCGTATGTCTACCCCATGATATGTTTTAATACCCTAGTGTCATTACTCTTCTACCACTTCTGCTGCGGAGGCTATTCCACACAGTCTACCATCCTTGAACATATGATTATACGCACCAGGCCGATTGCCATAGAAATCCCAGGAACCGCCCCTTCGGCCCTCGTCTAGGTCTGCACCATTTTCGCTGTACCGACTCAAAAACCTAATTCAGTCGATTGTCTGCGTCTTAGATTTCCGGAGCCTATGTCTGTCGCCGCTGCGTAGTTTAAATCCCGCTCTCTGTGAAGGAATAGTCAGTTCTGCGGGCAAAATTTCTTTAATTCATTTAATTCGGCGTTTGAAATGAAACCGTGGCTCAAATCTCTCCATTTTTTTTTTTTTTAGAAATATACCTTCCCCCTTTTCCCTTCCTCTAGCCCGGGGTTAAAACGGATACGGAGGATCGATTTCTTTCCCGACCAGTCGACGAGCAAAGTTAAAAGTATTCATTTTAAGCAATGTCGCCAACGTCCTCGAACCGCAAACATCTGAACGAGGCTTTTAGCCGAACGCGCCGTTACATACTTACACAGGCAAATTCGCCCCCTTTATTCTTTCAATTTTCATAAGGTGGCTTTATAATAGAAGGAAAACGCCGGCATGCAAACCTTGACATTTTAGTAAATAGTACATTCCCGGGTTTCATCTGAATTACATTAAGCAAGATCCTGTATTGAAATGAGAAAAAAAATAAGACACTTTCATCCATGTAAAACAAAAGCCCCGGTTCTCTATTGTGCTACCTTAACGCTAAGTGGATTCGGTAACAAAAGAGAACGTTGTCCCTCATCACATTCCATAGAACAGAATCGCAATGCGTTAAACTCCATCGATGCCGGGGGACATCTCCTTATTTTTACTCGGATCATCAGATGCCTTTCGGTATTAAGATGATGCTAAAATGAGTTAAAAATGTAAGTATATGACCAATTGTGATATTGTCTTTTGGCCAAACTTGGACCTCAGTGATCCCTTAGACATGATAGACCTCACAATGTTCCATCTTCTTCAACCTCTAGTGAAACCAGGGGCTTCTTCCGTAAGAACTTTAAAGCCTCGTAACCCCCATGTGTGTCCTTTAAGTTTTTTTCACTTAAGTTTTCATTTTTTTTCCAAATTTTTGTATGGTCAGCCAATATAGCCAGCAGAGAACGTTTGGAAAGCGACGGAATGCCGATAAAACGAGAAGGTGGGAAACAAGTTGGGGGAATAAGTTGACTAGATACGTCAACTTGCCAAAAAAACTATCAACTTAAGAGAGAAATCGATTGTACTTGGAAGTACTTGGCAATAATCAGACCTCGTTTTACCTAAAAGGTGAGGTTTTTCTGAATTAATAATTGATATTTTCCAACGAACGTATTGTCTAGGCTCCAGAGGCTTTCCTGAACACGAGGCCAAGGTTTGTGGTCTTAGAGCCGCTAGAAAACTGGGCCCATGAGATGCCGAAGCGGCTCGATCTGCCATGAAATTTGTGTTATTATTGGAATTTCTGGGGGGGTTAAATTTATATAAAAATGTATATTCTCTGCTGATTATTTTATTTTTTGGGCAGCAGAGATTGTATTAATATTCCAATTACGGAATGTTGCTGCCACGCACAACACATAATATCACTTGCTTTGGCAAAATGTGCTCTATTTCTGTTCTTTTTCTCGTTTCCTGGGTCAGACAAAAAGGAAATTTAGAGTATTGATGCTAATCTCCTAGCAGAGAACAAAAATCAAAGCTTTTTCTTATAGGCTTTTCTAGAACGAAGCACTGCCCGTACGTTTAGCCGCTTCCCGGAGAAATGGACGCAACGGAGTAAACTAAGGCATTAGATGCACATAAGAGATTGTTTGCCTGTATTATTAAATAACATTTAACTTACCTTTTGTCAGACTGCTAAGAGAAAAAACAGTGACCTTTACCGAGGTTCTATTTGCCGTTCTTTAATGGGAACATTATAAATGCCAAAAACCCACAGAACAAGGACAAGCCGAGACTCAAACAAATTAAACTTTGATACAGCCGGTGGAGGGAAGACAATTTCTGTGTGTCTGTGTACACACACTGTCTGATATTATATTACTTTTCTATCAAATGTCTGACATTCACATATGGGTGCCCTTTGCACACTCAGATTTAGCCCTGTCTTCATCTAATGGAGAACTCATTTTGACCCGGGCCGAACTTGGATGCATTTGAACAAGATTGGATGGCGATTGCTGCCTTTACAGACAAAGAGCGGCTGCCGGAATTAAAGGTCTGCGTGGCACGCGATAAATGCGGTCGTATCGGTGCTCGAAGCATGGTTTGCAGTCCTATCAGAGATTGCGTAATAGAATACGCCATTAACATTTGCTTGCGTCGGGTAACGGAGGTTGGAACGTCCAGTCCAAAACTTGCAAAGTCGGTGGCGAGAAAGACTTTGGCTTTCAATTACCTACCCATTGAAAAATTGAGAACTCTCCCAGGGTGTCTAATTTGGATAAAAACTATGTCCATGCCAGTGGTGGTAATTTGTGGCCATCCAAACTGGCCACTGACCAAATGCATGTTGGTGGCAGCATCTGTGAACCTACCAAACCCAACCTTGTAGCAGAATTTGTAGACGGAGCTAAACCCAAAGACATGTTGGTGGCAGTATCTGGACACCAGTCAGTAGACCTGGGAAATCCAACTTTCTAGCTATATCTGTAGACATTGCTAGAATCATACAGGTGACTGACACCTATTTGTGTGGCAGCAGTAGACATCTCAAACCTAGCCAAACCCATATTGTTGACTGGTCAAACCTATGTTGGTGGTTGCATCTGTACATCATTCATCCTTAAACCAGACAACCATTTACAGGCGGTTGTATCTGGAGACCAACCAAGCCAGTCAGTATGGAGGGATGACGCTATCCGTAGACCAACCAAACCAGTGGATATGAACAAATAATGGAACCTGTAGACCAAGCAAACCAATGCTTAAGGTGGTTCCTGAACATGGCATTTATATGGGGTCCATGACCTTAGTCTTCCAGTGACCTACATATTCAGTCCAGGCTTGGATTGAATTATTATAGACCAAGCTGTGGCTTTTCCACCGTTACAATAACGCGTTAATGTCTCTAGCTGATTTATTCGTGTGATATACCTTTTTAAATCCCTTCCCTGTAAGATACATAATGGGTACGGCTTATTTACAGCAGCTTACCGATTCGCGCATTGTATTATAGGTGCAGCCGGGCCCAGCTCAGCGTGATTTCGGGAGACATCTGTCATACACGGGTTAGTTAAAAGCTGACTTGACTTGGATTTGCTGTCAGATTCTATGCAAAAATGTACTGATATGTCATATGCACACCCTACTATAAATAATGAATTCACTTTTTTTTTTGCTTGGGAAACCGGCGTGGAATACCAAATCCTGAATTTTTTTAAAACGAGGCGTGAGGTTGGGAAGCTATTATCTTCTTAGCAGGTTTATATTAAAATTACTTTTATCCATTCCTCTTGAAATGAGACACGTGAAATATCTATATCCTGAAGGACTTCATTCACAGATTATTTGGTGATAGTTTGCTTTGACGTTCCCGGCTCAAACACCACACTGAGCTGCTGCTTTATGGCGATGCTAATGAAGTCCGTTCCTCCATAGACTTTCATTAGTCAGAGAGTCCGACTGGGTGATTAAGACTG